>JASFDF010000021.1:0-142474 GCA_036937115.1 Nidularia sp. FH-822889
ATGTCTCACCCCTCTATTCTCCCCCCTTGCTCAAGCTTGGTGTTAGTGGCCTTGTCATCCTGATAGTGTTGCCCTAACAGAAAGCTTTTGTTAATCTGAGTCAATCCTGATGGTTTTTAGAGAAAAATAACATTTATATAAGTGTAATTATGATATCAAATTTCAGGAAGTTCAGAGGTCAGTTTTGAGCGTTAAGCATTATATAATAAGTTTGATGCTAGTAGCTGTATAACAACTAGCAATCGACCCCAGGTGGCGATCCAAGGCTAAGCGGGGATATGCAAAGATTTTTTTGAGAGTCAAGCATAAACCCTTCTGGTATGTCTTCGTGCTTCGACGTTGGCAGGAGCTGCCAGCAGGTTGGTAACTTTACAGCTAAAAGTAGAACTGGTTCATAGAAGATTGGCGCCACGATCAACAGCGTCGCATAAAGCACGCAGCTATCGGTGAGTTTTTCATCTGCTGTAGACAAATATAGCAGCCAACAGCAGAAACTGTGCAAAGCAGTAGAGCGTGCCAGCGAGTCAAACGTCAGGGGTGGGATGGAGGGTTCGGAGGCGCACTATAAGAGTTTCGGCCTAATTCGGCGGGAAATTGTCACGCGGATTGGTTTTTCCACTCATATCAGAACGGTGCTGCTCCTCCGCTTTCCTCCCACTGCATACCCCCACCACTACCAACATCATGCTAGCCCTCTCCACCGCCTCGCGCCTCGCCGCCACCGGGGCCCGACGAGCCATCGTCATCGCTGGCCAGCGCCAGGCTGCGCTGCACGCTGTGCGGCGCAGCGCCCCCTTCGCCCGGGGCATCCAGTCTGTTGCGCAGACCGACCGGGTATGCAACTACACTGTCAATCTTATCAGATACACTAACTTCGTTGCAGGACACCATCACCCGCCTTTTGTACTCGATCGGCACCAAGCGCGAGGTCGAGCGCCACCTGCGCATCTTTTCGTCGTCCTCGCATCCCTCCCAGCCCGCCAAGTTTGCCGTTATCAAGGTTGGCGGCGCTGTCCTCTCTGAGCTCGACGAGCTCGCGCTGAGCCTCAGCTTCCTCTACCGCGTGGGTCTGTACCCCGTTGTGCTGCACGGTGCTGGCCCCCAGCTGAACGACATCATCGAGTCTGAGGGCATCGTCCCCGATTACATCGACGGCATCCGCGTCACTGGTACGTCCCCTCTTACTTTGCCGCAGCCCCTACTCACCTCCCACAGATGCCAAGACGCTCGGAATCGCGCGACGCGTGTTCATGGAGGAGAACCTCAAGCTCGTCGGTGCCCTCGAGAAGCTCGGCACCCGCGCACGGCCCATCACCTCAGGCGTCTTCACCGCCGACTACCTCGACAAGGAAAAGTATGGCCTCGTCGGCAAGATCACCAAGGTCGATAAGCGACCTATTGAGGCCGCCATCCGTGCGGGAGCCCTTCCCATCCTCACCAGCCTCGCAGAGTCACCTGACGGGCAGATCCTCAATGTCAATGCGGACATTGCGGCAGGTGAACTGGCGAAGGAGCTTGAGCCGATGAAAATTGTGTTTTTGAATGATAAGGGGGGGATGTTCCATGGTGTGACTGGGGAGAAGCTCGACGTTATCAACCTCGATGAGGTGGGTCTCCACGTCTCTTAACATAACACCATACTAATCCACGTCTACAGGAATACGACAAACTGATGAAAGAGCCCTGGGTGAAATACGGCACGAAGCTTAAGCTGCGCGAATTCAAAGAACTCCTCGACCACCTCCCGCGCTCCTCCTCCGTCGCCGTCATCTCCGCCTCCTCCCTCCAAAAGGAGCTCTTCACCGACTCTGGCGCAGGCACTCTCATCCGCCGAGGGTACAAGCTCTTCAAGCACGCGTCGCTCGACACCATCGGCGCCGACCGCTTCCGCCAGGTGGTGCACGACCGCGACCCCGAGGTCCTCGCTGGGCTCCAGAGCGTCACTGGGGTGCTGAATGAGCTTAAGAAGACCCCGTATACGATTTACGGCGATGAGCCGCTGGATGTGCTTGCAGTGGTGTCCCACCCCCCTGGCGAAGTACCAGTGATGACGAAGCTCCTCCCGTCCCGCGCAGGTGTGCTCAACAGCGTCATTGACAACGTGTTCAACGCCATCAAGAAGGACCATAGGAAGCTCTTCTGGACTACGCAGGCGGATGATGAGAACCGCGCGTGGCACTTTGAACGCGCGGACGGGAGCTTTACCAGAGCGGGCAAGACGCTGTTCTGGTATGGGATACATGATGTGAAGGAGGTGGAGAAGGCGGTTAGGGACTTCGAGGAGAAGGGCAGGATTGATCGGTCCTACCTCCCCGTGGGGCCCTCCGCGCCACCGCATCGCGCCCCCGTGACCCCCAGCGGACAGCGCAGCTTCTCCACTCTGGCGCAGCGCCGCGTCCCCGCTTCCTCCCGCGGGTACGCCACCTCCGCCGCCACCCCTTCCCCCACCCCCTCCCAAGCGCCCAAACGCCTCGCCCTCATCGGTGCGCGCGGCTTCACCGGCCAAGCGCTCACCACGCTCCTCTCCTCTCACCCCTACCTTTCCCTCTCGCACGTCTCCTCGCGGCAGCTCGCGGGGTACCCTCTGGAGGGGTACACCAAGGCACCCGTTACTTACTCGAATATGAGCCCGGGGGACGTGGAGGCGATGGAGAAGAGCGGGGAGGTCGACGCGTGGGTGATGGCGCTCCCGAATGGGGTGTGTAAGCCGTTTGTGGATGCTGTGGACCGCGGGGCGCGTGAAAGGAATGGGGATGTGGGAGAGGAAGGGAAGGGAAAGGGGAGCGTGGTGGTGGATCTGAGCGCGGATTATCGATTTGAGGAAGGGTGGACGTATGGGCTGCCTGGTGAGCGAGATGTTGTGTCTTTTGGGGTGTAAGAAGCTTATGTATCAATGATCAATTTTCTTTTCTTTTTGTGCTCGTACTCGTTCATGCTGAATCGCAAATGTTAACTTCAACCTCAACTTCGAACCTCGCTTGTACCCGAACCTCGACCCTTCAACCTTAATCTCGACCTCAATCTTCACTCCAACCCCACCCCAATACCCCAAAACAGAGCTCTATGGCCGCGGCCCCATCCAGACCTCCAAACGCATCTCCAACCCTGGCTGCTACTCCACTTCCGCCCAACTCCTTCTCGCGCCTCTCCTGCCCCTCCTCGCCCCAGGGAGCCTCCCCACCGTGTTCGGGCTATCGGGGTATAGCGGCGCGGGCACCATCACCATCGCAGACCCAGACGGGCGGCCCGTGAGCGCGCCCAAAGTCACCCCGGAGAGCCTTGGGGGCGGGGTGCGCCCGTATGCGTTGACGGATCATATTCACGAGCGTGAGGCGGGGAGGCATTTGTCTTCTCTTCTGCCCAAGGGGGAAGGGGTGCAGGTAGCGTTTGTCCCCGCGGTTACACCGTGGTTCTCGGGTATCATCAGCACAGCGAGTGTTCCCCTCAAGCGGAAAGTCACCGCTAAGGAGGTGAGGGACTTGTTTGAGGAAAAGTATGCTGGAGAGAAGTTAGTGCGGATCATGAAGGGTGTGCCTGGGTTGAAAGAGGTGGAGGGGAAACATACGTGGTCGGTGGGTGGGTTCCAGGTGCATAGTGGAGGGGAGAGGGTGGTGTTGGTGGTATGTGCTTTTTTGTTTTTTTTTGCGTAGTGATGGGTGCTGATGGTGTTTGGGGTGTTTAGGGTGGACTAGATAACCTGTTGAAGGGTGCGGCGACGCAGTGTCTGCAGGTGTGTTTCTTGGATTGTCTTTCGAAGCGATATGATCTAACGTGTTGCTTTGTAGAACCTGAACCTTGCATTAGGATACGACGAATACGCTGGCATTCCCATCGACGAGTAATCGCACTCCAACTCCTGGACGTAGAACCAAAATGTCTATAACTTAGAGCGAAAGACAACCGAAGAATGAAATATAGGATGGAATTCCAGTTCTCAAATTGAATGATATACCTGTCTGTTTGTGTGTAGAACGTACCGAATATCACATCGAGCAATAGTAATGGTAATATCGCTGTGATCGGCGATGTGGACATGATTTTGGTGCGAAGATAAATTGCCGCAGCATACATGCCGAATTCAGGCGAGCGAAGACGCAAGGGTGCACCGCCTTCGCCTTGGGCCATAGATAGCCTACATACGATTATAAGTAGCAGGCGATACCCCGACCACGCAGGTCCCTAAGGGTGGCTCTGCACCCCGTCCTATCCCGTCATCCTTACCATCCCTCGCTCGAAATAAACCGCTGCATGTCATGAGCTGACGCGACGTCGACGCGTCTCACGCGTGCATTCAAAAGTGTAGAATTCCGGGCACAGCCTCGCGCTCAGCCCCAGATTCGATTGGGTAATTCGTGGATCCTTCGAAAGACTGCTGTCAGGGGCTGCCAGGAGAGTAAAGGTGTGTATGCTCTTCACCTTACTCATGCCGGACAACAACACCCCCCAGCTCGCCGTGCTCGACGCTCGCCACAGCAGCAGTGACGGGCGCCTAACCCAACTGCTAACATGTCCAAACATGTGTGCATTCCCCTTGCCCCGAGTCGACGAGATGCGGACCGATTGCTGTTTAATCTGATTCAAGGAAACTAAACGGAAAGTACAAGGAAAGCAACACACTTGGGGAAGGAATTCTATACGCTCTTGCTTTTCTCTATACCCCCACCATGGGCGACCGGTACATCCAGAGCGCGGCCCTGCACATCCAGGAGCGCGAGAGGCAGCAGCAGCAGCAGAACAACCGTCCCCCTGCCCAGGACCAGGAGCACAACGTCGACTACACCGCGCGGCCCATACCCAGCGTGCGTCCCTTCCCTCTGTTCTCCTCCCTCTAGCTTGATGTCTTACCCCCCACCCCCAGGTCCCGCCCCCTGCAGCGCACAAGCCCACCGACGCCGAGTTCTATCTCCGCGACGAGCATGGCGAACTCAAAGCGAACCCGACCTTCCTGAAGGAGCACTTCTTCCGCGAAGGCAGACTGACGGAGCACCAGGCGCTGTTTATCCTCGATAGCGCGTCGCGTGCGCTTGCGAAGGAGCCGAATATGGTCGATGTGAAGAGCCCAGTGACTGGTGCGTCTCTACCTCCACGCTTCCTTCATCGTTTCAACTAATGCATGTGTGATAGTATGTGGTGATATACATGGGCAATATGTACGTCCCCCTTCCCTTCTCCTTGGAGTTCCTCCGCTGATGTTGTCTGGCATGATTACAGTACGACCTCATGAAGCTTTTCGACGTGGGAGGGCCCGTGAACGACAGCACGTACCTCTTCCTCGGGGACTATGTCGACCGCGGGGACTTTGGCATCGAAGTGAGTCGTTAATAACCCTCTACTTGGATGGTGTGTAGTCGTTTGCGTATGCTATGGAAATGGGGCTGTTGCACTCGACGTTGTCATGGTGCACACGACACTATGCCGTACGGTACCGCGCTGCGCTTCCACACCAATCCTTCCTCTATTCTTGTTCCTATTCCCATACTTACCTCCTTCTCTCCCACCAGTGCCTCCTCTACCTGTACGCCCTCAAGCTCTGGTACCCGACTAAGTTCGTCCTCCTGCGCGGGAACCATGAGTGCCGCCACCTGACGGAGTACTTCACGTTCAAGCGGGAATGTACGTGTCTTTCTCTTTTCTCATTTCGTTCCCCAACCCCGTATTCCCGTTTCCATACTCCCTTCCATGTATCCCGGCTACTGCTCTCCATCCCATCCCACCTCTCCCCCTTCACCTATTCCTCCTCACAACCCTTCATCTTTCCTATCTTATCCCCTCCCTCTCCCCCCCTGGCCCCTCCCTCATTCTTCCCATAATCCAAAATCGCTAATGCTCACCCACCCCCCCCTCGCATAGGCCTACACAAATACTCCCAACGCGTATACGAAGCGTGCATCCAGTCCTTCTGCACGCTCCCGATCGCTGCACTTGTCGACGGCAAGTTCTTCTGCGTGCACGGCGGGATATCGCCCGAGCTGGTGACGCTGGCGGATTTGAAGGAGGTGAGCAGCGTTTTTCTCTCTTCCGTTGCGTCGCCTTTCCTCCTCTATTCCCTCCATGCCATGCCATCCCTTCCATCCCTCCCTTCCGTTTGCTCCTTCCCTTCCTTTCCGTCTCTCCTCTCTCCCCCCGTCTTGCAAAACAAAAAGCTCACTTTCTCCCCAGCTAGACCGCTTCCAAGAGCCCGGTTCGCACGGCCTCCTCTGCGATCTCCTCTGGTCCGATCCCATCGCCAACTTCGGCCACGAGCAGGAGCCCTCCGCGCATGGCCCTGGGCTCGTACCAGGCACGACGTTCTTGCATAATGCAACGAGGGGATGCTCGTTCTTCTTTACGTGAGTTTATTTGCTTGTGTTTTTTTGGGGAAGAAAGAAGGGAAGGGGGGAGAGTCTGGTGTTTTCGTCGTGTTGGTCCACTGGTGTTGCCATTCTTGATGATGGGGTCTTTCCGTGTTGAGCGTGGTATCGGACTGTCGGCGCCGTGATGTTGTTCGTGTCGGTGCTATAATGGGCGTGATTAGGTGTCTGGTGGGCATGATATCTCCAGAGAGTGGTGTACACCAACCTTTCGGGTACCCCCGCCAGGTGTGGCATCATCTCCAGACGCGTTGTCTTTTTTGCCTATTTTTTCGAGGAATAATTATTGATTCGAACATCTCCACGCGTAGATACGATGCAGTGTGCCAATTCCTTGAGCGGAATAATCTGCTCTCTGTAATTCGGGGGCATGAAGCGCAGGATGCGGGGTACGTCTGTCTCTATTCTACGTACTTCCTTGTTTCTAATCTTCTCCGTCCCGTAGATACACTATGCACCGCAAATCCCCGCGCAAAAACTTCCCCTCAGTCATCACCATCTTCTCCGCACCCAACTACCTCGATGTGTACCACAACCGCGGCGCCGTGCTCAAGTATGCAAACAAGAATATCACAATACGGCAGTATAACTCGAGCTCGCACCCGTACTGGCTGCCAAACTTTATGGATGCGTTCACGTGGAGTTTGCCCTTCGTCGGGGCGAAGAGTGAGTTCTGATACCCCCTTCACCTTTTCCCTCTTCCATGATGTTGTTTCTCGTGATAGCTGATGCTTCGTTCTTGCAGTCACGGAGATGCTTCTCGCCGTGCTGAGCGTATGCAGTCAGGAAGAGCTTGTGGAGAGTGATTCAGACGGCGAAGAAGGCGTGAAAGCTGGCGGGGCAGGGCCGAGTCCTGCGGACCTCGCGGCCAGGAGACAACAGATCAAGAACAAGATTCTTGCTGTGGGTAGAATGCAGCGGGTTTTCCAACTGTTGAGGTCCGTTCATTTATTCTTTCTTTCGAGGCGTGTAATTGATGTGGGTGTATGGGAAATAGAGAAGAAGCAGAGAGTGCGACGGAGCTGGTGCCGACGGATGATATATCGAGTGCAGGGGGCTCGGTCGGCGCGCGAGATGCACTGGGTGTGCAGGGTGCTAAGATCGGGAGGAGTATCAGGACGTTTGCCGATGCGTGCGTGTTTTTCCCGTCCCCTATATCCCATATCCTATATTCCAGACTTTAACATTCGATTCCTTCCACCCTACAGCCGCCGCTCGGATCTCGTCAATGAGCGCCTGCCTGACTTCGACCCGCACAAGCCATCGCTCTTCCCCGTGCCAAGCATGCGGATGTCCGGGCGGCAGGGCAGCGCGGACGCAGAGAGCCTTGACATGGAGTACCTCATTAAACGGACACTTGAGGAGGAAGAGGATGGCGGCACGGTGGAGCGCCTCGCGGAGCGGATCGCACAGGGGCGGCGGGTGACGGGAAAGCCGTCGCCGTTGAAGAGACATGATACTGCATAGCCTAATTGAGGAGAGGGGGAGAGGCGTATCTCACGCGATCTATCTTGCTTTTACGATTTTCTCGTTGTTCCTTGCTTACTTGTTTCGTTCATCCGAGCTTTCCATCCCTTTGTCGCCATACCGGATCTCTGGACGCTTTCTCTTTGTATGATATATATCTGTTTAAAATCTGGAAAGAAAAAAATATTTGCATAATATGCCCGTACTCTGTTAGATTGAGTAGGTGGAAGTGGATGCAAGGGTTAATGTTTCATTATTTGATGTCGTGTCTGTGAATATGATACAAGTAAAATTACACTGTATGTGGTAGTGAGTACAGCACTTCGATGTAGTGAGTGGTACTCACGTTCTGAATAGTCAGCAGCTAAAAGCCTGCCGTGAATGGTGTTAGGTTTCCATGTACATGGATGTAAAAAAGAACACTGACAACTCTAGGACGATCTCAGGTGGCAGCCTCTCCATATACTCGTTCGTGGGGGCCTCCTCCTTGCCACCCGCAGTTTCATAATGTGCCTTGAAGGCCATATATTCTACGAGCTTCTCCGCAATGATACCTCTGATAATCCATAGAAATCAACGAGTGTTGAAGACAAGGAAAGAGCTGAGACACACCTCTGATGTACAGGACAGACCTTCGTCACCGCCTCGGAGTAATTGCCTGTTCGTAACGCGTCAGCAGCCTGTAGCTCGGGATCTACAGCTGGATAACGTGGAAGAAGGAACAACGCACTTTGTGGGTCAAGCATGCTGCGCATTGTCCCACTGGTTTTCGCGACTTTGCGGCGTACGAGGAAAGAGAACCCGTCTGTGCTCGTGATGCGCACCCAGTCCGTGTCTTTGGGTTCTTGCTGAAATTTTGAACATTCAGTTGAGGGTAAAGGGGATTGATATCAAATGATGGGACATACACGCATCTCGACATCTGTAGGGTCGGCCGTAGCCATGGTCGAGGAAACCTAAAGGTAATGAGCGGAACCGCGCGCTCTTGGTGACAAGCGTGTGTTTGCACTTGTTGAATTCTGAGACACCTGAATTTCGGAATTTCCGGAGCATACAATCGCGCTCGGTTGAAACTTGACAGACTAAGAAAGGTTGGAAAAAAGTTGCCACTGTCACTGTGCGGACAATCAAGTCACAAACAACTGCCGTTTTGTTCGCATTCGATTTTTAGGAGAATCTTAATCGATCAAGAACTAGCGACTTCGATTCATCCGTCCCACGGGCACAGGGGGCCAGAGTGATGTCGGGTTACTTCATTTAAATTTATAGTCATATAGTTTCACAGCTCATACAATATTCTGACAGTATGACTTCAATGATGTTCCGGAGAATTTTGATGGACAGCTTCTTTACAGCCCACTATAAACCTGGGGGTTTACTTGGGAGCACTTTGTGTGCAACAGAGGATCGGCAGCGGCAACCTTACATCATCCAATAAATCAACTGTTTGATTACTAGACTAAGTATTAGATTAATTACAGGCCCCATGGACCGTATGATGTGGTAAGTATTTCTCTAGACATGATACAGTACCTACTAAGAATCAATTAATATCAATTCTTTTTTTTTTTTACAAAAAAAAAAGTTCTCCTTCACCTCGAGCAAGTTCAAGAAGTCTAAGAAAATATACAGGGGCTTCTTGTCTGTGGCATCCAGGAGCACATCACTTCTAATTCTGTAATTCCATCAAGTGCAGGAATGAACTCCTTGAGAGCTTTTTTCGATTTTTTTTAACAATGTCGCTGATTCCACAATCTTTTAGAACTTGCAGAGCTAAATCCCTTAGCTCCTAGAATTAAAATCAATCTTTCTGGGAGGTTATCCGTCTGCAGAACTACAATTGATGCTATAAATGCATCATGAACATCATATATTTTTCAGCATTATAGTATATTGGAGTAACTTACTACAGCACTAACATGTCTATCACAAATTTCTTGTTTATCGGGGGGACACCAAGCAAAAGTATAAATGTAGCAATGAAATATGTGAAAGTCTTGCCATCAAAAAAGAGAGCCCATTGAGGAGTCAGGTTGGGGATATGAACTTGTAGACAGCGAAATTTTGGCAACATGAGCATACCAAGAATGTGTTCTACTGGTAGGTTCCTCGAGAGTTTTACATATACTGAGTTCATCAGGTTCATATGATTGCTCTTATGGATTTACGTCGGCCAAAAACTTATAATTTCCGATCTCCATCGGAAGACGAACAAAGTAAGGAATACGCCAGATTCCATGTAACACAGAAGTTTACAAAGCTCTCCATCGAAATATTGCATTTCCAGCTTGGCCTCATTCTAGCGTTCTTGCAATCACTACCACCAAACATTGCCATGGACATTTCAACAATCTGCCTTGTTATAGACTATAGCTTGTGTACGTCAGGATATGTATATTCGGTCCTGCGAAGTCAGCAACCATTAGAGTATTTAGTCAGACCTTCAACCGATCAGAATTTAGTTCTCTGTCCGATATACGGCTGATGTCGACACTAGGATCTCCAGAAGAGCAGTGGCTAAAGGACGAGCGATTTATTCACTACTTTGATGGAGTGCGCGAATATTGCAAGGAGGTAAATAATTGTAACGATATCACGTATAGCATACCTACTCGATACGTGGAGGGGACGTAAAGTAATTTAATGGTCGATATCTTCTCAATAATGCATGGACAACTTTCGTTTCTATGTAACTTATAAAGATCATTGCAAAGAACCAAAAGGGGCTAGAAAATGTCTCATGCACTCTTCAATAATAGTGACAAGTTGATTGTCAAATTTCAAAATTGCAAATCTTTAGATCACATTCCCATGTCTTGTTGTGTCCTTGTTCTCCTTCCAAAGGCTCCCATACTTAGGATTCCGTTGTTACAAAACGATGCGACATTGGATTCGCACTTCATCCAGCGAATTCTTCACGACACACACTGATATTCCAGACGTTTGCTAACACTATGATAATAGAATCCAGTACAGCTAATTGTGTGCATAATAACACTCTGGATGACTATTGGTAATGCGGAAGATCGCAGAAAGACGCTGAACCAAAAGAGCTAGCTTGCCTCAAAAATATCCACCTGCATCAAGGCCTAAATGGCGCCTGGTGTTCCGCCTGTGGTGGTTTGAGTCATCAAAGCCCGTAAGATAAATCTTCACCGAGGCGAAATCGAAGTAAGCTTTCTCGAAGGCTGACGGATTATTATTCACATAATCTAAAATTAGGGCAATTAGAGAGATTTACCTGATGGAAAAGGTGAAACTAACCAATGCAAGTGGAGGGACAGCTAGTTTGGCTATAGACATTCCCGGCCCAATCACCACCTACAATTAAAAGCATTGCGTCAAATGTAAAATGGATCGCAGACTTGTGACGACATACAAAGCGTCAGGTTAATGATAATATTATGCTCAGAGAAGTGAGTTGAGAAGTCACAGTTCGTGTCCGGAAAGTAGGCTGTTGGAGTACCCTGCGCGATGACATATGGTATTAATATGCGAAGAAAAAACCCTTCAGCTGGACTTACCCATCCTTCTGTATTAATGAAAAGCTCACCGTGCCTTACTTGGTGGGGAACAGATGAATCATCCCGTGCCCAGAACCACACTTTCATGTAATGAGCAGTCCTCTCTAAGGCATACCTAGACGTCGGGACTGTAATTCCGTAGTGCGTGCATTAATATAAACCACGAACCATCCGCCACCGTTCGCATTGAAAGGGGGTCCATAGCTATTCTCAGTGGGCATCTTGACTCCGCATCCAGCGTTGTAGTTAACAGTCCAGTCGCAGTCGAGCTGACCACTTGTTCTAGAAATGGGGTGAATTGGGCCGCAGGATACAAAAGTTTTGCACACCCACATACCCAGTCTGATCTCGCGAAGCAGGCATAGTGCAACCTTAAAATTGATCAGAGGAATATGTGTAGTAACATGAACATGAACTAACCAGAAGTAGAATGGATTGTAGCGGCATTAGGGGGTTGATCGTTGACACCCTCAACGATATCGATTTCACCCTGACTGAGGGTTATATCCCGTCCTAAAATAGATGAAAGGCGTCCACAATACTCACTCCGCTTGGCCATCCATCTTCTTTTACTTCCCAGATTGCGGGCCATGTACTGTCAAACGAAGTCAGAATATGCGATTAAAAGAGATGAGCAACGCGAAAATCACCCGCATCCTTGCGGCATATGGCGTACATCGAAGCTGAGACGAGAAAGGTAGTTGTCAACAGTAGTTGAATTGAAGTTTATAAAACAGACGTACATGGCGACATGGGTGGTATAAGTTTTCTTCGATCTAATTCTGACTGAGTTTCTTCCCGCGCCATCAGCAGATAGAACTGTTTTGAAATCCGTGCGAAGAATGAAGCTATCATGGGATGCGTGGGTTAGATTCTGGGCCTTTGCAGTAGTTTGGTTGACGTAGTTTCTGGATGGTAAGTTAGGGGGATAGCTTTCATCTGCAAGTAAAGAAATACTGAGACTTACACGCGGCCATGGGTGGGATCGGGGATGGCTTCGAAATCGAATGATTTATAGAAATCAAATCCGACGATGCTATCCGAGAGAAAGTATGTCGTTGGTGAATACCCGGTAGACTTTCCATGGATAGAGAGAACAAAGAACGTGAAGAAAAGAGCGACGGAGGTTAGGCTAGAGACCTTCATGGCGGTTAAAATAGATGTAATGAGTGGAAGAGCAATACGTTGGCTGTTGGCCGCAAGCTGTTGCTCGGGGGGTAATTAGCACTTTGAGCGTGGCTTTTAAACTGATGGCATGCAAGATTTCCACCCCATGTCTTCTAAGGTATACTCTTCCCTGACTGGTACCGAAGACGATAAGGATCTTTGCGAAACGAGTAAGTACATATATACTCATAATGCATAGCGTCGGCTAAGGTAAATGTCATCCATAATCGACAAAGATCACGAGATGTGACATACAAGATCAAAATAGGAAAGAAAGACATCAAAGAGGATTTTGAGAAATCAGACGCGTATGAAGTGTTCTAAATACCACTGTAAATAATATGTCAAAATTTGGTGAGATTCGGTGTTGTTTGAGTGAACTTGTTTGCCGAGAAAGATTTTATTGCTTTGATTTACTGATATCACTGTAATAGCTTACGATCTCAGAGATGTTGGTTTACCCGGCTCAAATTCTCACGCATGACAATTCCCTCTTTCTCAAGCTCATCCATGATGTTGTTGGGCGGAATGGAAATGTTGTAATTGATGAGTAAAAATGCATGTCTAGCATTTCATGCGGAATGATCAAGATCTACTTCGACAGGCGGTCCCCCAATGTCCCGCGAGGGGAAAGGAAAGTCATGAGAACATCAGGACAGTAGGAACGCAGCGGCAACTTTATATCGAAACCAATTTTATAGGATTTGTTTCATTTCAATCCTGCTATGGCTGCAATGACGGGTTCCATGTCCTTTAGAAGATCTTTCTGAACTTTGCGGATTTGTTCCTAATTTTTCTTGGATTTCGAGTACAGAGGCTCGATAATGAAAATTATGGAACGAGATGGTGGCTTCTTCGACGAAAGGAACTCGAAACCGGGATCCACTACGATTTGCTGTACGAAGCTGGCTATCGTGTTGCTACTGGCGAAAATAGACCATGATTAACATGAAGATTTCAGAAGTATTAAGGAGTCCTCACGCGAGCAGGATGCATAACTTTTTTATCTCTTCACCAGCTATATAAAATGTCACAGCTATTTAAAAGGTTTTCATGCCACTTTCATAGAGAACAGCGTTGATGTTACTGGGACCTATCTCCGTCAAAGATATGAAGGTTTCAGCCGGCAAGAATTCCGCAATACGGTACCAAACGTCGTCAGGGAGCGGCTTTGGCTTGGGAAATAAACCAGGAGATTGGCAAGAAGCACGAGACAGGATTTCATGGAGTGAACGGTGAAAAAGCAGGGAAATGCGAATATTGCTGGGCAAAGGAGATCATGATTACGATGGAATTGCAGGCTTGCCGACTTTATAGGTCAATTTCCGGGGTCCGCATCGAGCACCAACGGCCCGGCATCCGGCGCTATTTGAAATTGCTGAAAAATATCTCATTGATATTCAGTCCTCATGCCTCAGTATTTTTTCCAAGAGCAAAATTAAATACTATAGAAGTTGATATGTACATATTCGATCTTTAAAAATATAAGCAACAAGGTATAATATTAAAAACTAGCATCAAAGCAAATTGATAAGCTTCAATGACTGGAGAGTCAGAGCGAAGATACTCGGTACCCTAATTCGCTAACCGGGCATGTAATGAAAAGAGGGTATTGACTGCAGAATGTGTAGAAATGGGCCTTGAAACATTTCTGCGGCTCGGTCGGGCTCAGGAAGCAATGATTCTGCAACTCCTTCTAGGGTAGGAATTGACGCTACGAGGGCCTGCTCGATAGCTTCCAGAACATATTCATTGGTACAATCACTGGTCGAAAATCGAAGAGCCAAGTTTCTCAGCTCCCAGGATCGGAAGTCCTCTTTATACGACAGCAAATCGCTGCAGAACAGCGTATGAGACTGGAAATGAATTGTATTAATGCGTGTTCATAGTGCTCAATGCAATATAAGAACATTGAAATGACTTACTGAATTTTCATATTTTGGCAAATAATGGGGTGGTCCAACACAAGTGTATGCCACTCTAGGCACGGAATCTAAATCACAGACAGACAGTTGCAACGACGAAAGATGTGGAAGCCTTGATGCCAGGAGCACGAGAAATTCAGGATTAAGCGTCCTGATAGTAAGCTGAAGATGTCGAATATGTCCTAATGCTAGAGCATCGAGGATTTCCTCTATTCGGCAGAGCCGAAGAGGCTGATGCAAAAGCGTCAAAGTCGTTAAACTGAGAGCATGCACACGCAGGAAATCGAGCAGTATAGGGAAGTTAGCTTCGAGCACACAGGCTATAAATCTTAGTGAAAGCTTGACGCTACGCAGCTCGGGCAGCGGAGTAGAAGTAACTGCCGCTATAATTTCCTGCATCCAATTATTTTGCGAATTTCTGCAAATCTCTTCGCAGCTCACGATCAACGTGAGATGTTGAATGGATGTCCTGTGTTTGGAAAGGAACTGTATGAAAGGATTGGCGGATGGGAGATGGGTGGAGTCAACGTGCGGAAGCGAAAGCGCAATACTGCGAAGCTTCGGGAAGGTGTGCAGATTCCCGAAGAAGTAAGAGAGATCAAGATATATAGAAGCGAAGGTCGAGGAAACAGACAGTGTGTCGAGGGTATCTTTGAGGCCGTTTATGAAATCGAGGAAGCGATCTATGACATCATTAATATCGTTTGTTGAGAAGGATCCGGTAATGAAGTCGATATGTAGCTCCTGCAGCCTCGGAAGCTGTAGATCGGCGAGGGGGCTCAGCATTTCATGAGGAATGCACAACGCTAACTTCGACAAGCGGTCACCTAACCTCCCGAAGAGAGGTGAAAGTAATGCTGTAAAGGTGTCTGGATAATAGGAACGCCGGTCATCGAAGTTGATCTTGTAAGACTCAATGCTGTTTAACGCTGAAATAGCTGTGAGCATAGGACCTATTTCATTCAGAAATTGTTTCTGAATACGATCCTCTTCTCGACTTGCCCAGTAATCCGAGCCGAAAATCCTTGTGAAAGGATTCCACACACTGGCCTTGGAGCGAGTTGTGGGACTCATGCGGGACGGAACAAGCTGAGGGCCAATGACGATCTCGTGGACTATATCGGCGACACTGTTGCTGCTGCACATTAAAAGCGATGAGAAGGTATTAATAGGGGGACAAAATTGACAATGCTCACGCAAGAAGTGCACATAACTTCCTCGCATCTTCATCATCCGCGTTGAACGTCACAGTTTTGTACAGGACTTTCATACCCTGTCTGAAAAGAACGGCATTGGTTTTATCGGCACCCATCTTCACTAGGGACAGGAGCGTTTCGACCGGTAGGAATTCTGCAATCCGGTACCAGACATCATCAGGGAGTACGAGTTTTGGCATGGTAACGAACGAGGCAGAAGGTCATGGAGAAGGGAGAGGAAGATCGCGAGAACAATACATGTATTTCACGAGTGTTGTGGTGGCTAATTGGTGGATGAAATGGCTGCGGTCTCGCGGCCTCAGGAGTCCATATAGAGTCACAAATGTCAAAGGCTGTAAAAGCGGACGCAGCAATGGTACACCCCCACGTTGGGTCACGCGTCACGCGTCATGAGTCACGTAAATGCGTGATGGCGATGCGTCGGCAGTCCGGCATAAGTCCCTAGTCCCCTTTAAGCTGTTATTAAGTAAGTTGATCCAACATCGATCTCGCGTGAACTAGCCAAATGGACGATGCCTCCGCGTCAGCGTGTCCTCCCCAAAGTCTCAACAGCCCTTCACATATCTCGACGCGCAGCCTCTGTACTGCCGTCCGTTATGCACATCTCCTGTGTCAGTTGCTTATCGCTTTCCAGCTCCTCAGTCGTCGTTTCCCCGTTGTTCTCCCGCTGCCCTCACGCGCTCACCACTTCATCCCGCAGCTTAGCACTATTCCATACGCGCAGCCGCAATCTCGAACGCTTCCCCCCCCCCAATGGGCCAATGGGGCGTCGTTCATCGTGCGGACACTAACTTTCAGTATTTCGCAAAATCTCCGACCGTGGTAGACACGAACCACTTGTCCGCACCATGGTCAGGATCGGCACCGCGCGCCCCACGACGGCGGATGGAACTGCACCCGTCCTGCTCTTCGAGGCCGGCATGCGTGCTGTCATTGCTATTACGGAGCACCCGGAGGATCGATAAAGATGCTGGAGATCCGTGCGTCCCCGTAGTTTTTTTTCCTAGCTTCTTTAAGCTTGCCTTCTCACCATGACCTATCTACTTACTAACCCTGATCGATATTGACCTCGTCGCACGCACCGGCAGGATCAGCTTCCTGTAGCGTCGGGCGGAGCCGGACGCCGCTGCAGCCGATATTAAATCCTGAAATAGGCAGCCCGCCCTCTGCTAACCGTTTCAGTATGTATCCTTTGTGCTTATTTTCTATGTATTCGGTCGTGTCAATACTCATCTCATATTCATTCTGATTGGCTATAAAGTATTTAAATAGTATGTGAAGCACCTCAGCAGGTTATTGGCATTGCCAACGTCAGGTGTCGGGCGATGGTGATGCGCGAAGTTATAAGTTCGAACGTCCGCGAGCTGGTGGGTACAAGTTGGGCGTGAGTCATTGGAGGACGTTGAGTCAACTTGTTTGGCGCTAGAATTCTCGATTTGGAAATTGATGGGATCGAGATGTAACACTAACAGTTACTGCACACTGGCCCGGCAACGACGCTTCGTCAGCACACCAAAGATAACTCGCCTTTCGGATGCAGCACCCCCGCTAACCGAAGGCCCCTCCAGTGTCAATTTTGCCTAAGCCATATATGATGTGTGATGCGAGAGAAGCAGAGCCGTAAACCTTCCTCTCCCACCTCCTTCTCTCCTCCAGGCTACGCCCTAGGCCGTCAAATTCATCGGAAAGACAGCCCGCTTTCACGACTGTAATCATGTCAGTGAATGCTACAGAGGATCGACAGCGACCTTCTCCAGATGACGCCACCATTTCTGGAGATGCTGGTTCGCGTGGAGATGAAAAGGGAACATCGAGTCAAGCTATAGATTCGGAAGAGAGCGTAAATTCTCAACCTTTCTCCAGTGGCTTCTTCGACAAGGATCCCGAAACCTCAAAGGCTCGAGCAACCTTCATTCGTATCGTCCTGGCTGGGACACTTATGGTCACAGTAGCGATCTGGACTGTGCTTACGATTTACTGGGGCGCCTTTTGGAAGGCCAACCTCCTGGTGCATCATCTCAATGGCTGGGTTGTGGTGTGTCCTCAATTTTTAAACGTGCATAGTCATTCCCTGACCAAACTATGATATGCACTACAGGACTTCGACGGCGGAGAGATAGGCTCTACTGTCGCTCAGCAACTATCTGCGATAAATTCAAAGGAGCAGCTTACTTGGCATGTTCTGTCCTCGGATATATTTCCGAACGGCCCTAGCGACCTTGCAGATGCTGTATTGAATGAGAAGTGTTGGGTAGCTGTTAGCAGTGCGACCTTTCTTTTTTCGAATCTGGGATATGAAAGCTAAAACAAAGAACTCAGTTAATCCGGGCGCCACGAATAATCTCACTCAAGCAACAGAAGCGGCAAATCAGTCGTATGATGGCACTGAGGCCGTTACTGCCTTCGGAAATGAAGCTAGAAATGAAAATGGATAGTTCGTATATTTAAATATTCTCTATTTTCTTTCTCTCATATCTGTTTTAGTGGCTTTCTTATCAAGCCTAATGTAAGAGGCTTATCTGCGATGCTGATGATTTTTGCTAATTCTTTTCTTTAGTTAGATTCGGCATTGCAGGAGATATCGCAGAAATTTGCCGTACAATACGCCCAACAAATCGCCAACCGTACTAATTTGGGAGCACTACTTTCTCGAGCTCCTAATGTCGTAACGCAGCCTGTTGGATATACCGTCAACAACCTTCGGCCATTCGATATTCCGGTGTATGTAACCTTGTAACCCTCTTCTATTGAAGTGCCATTTATTCATCAATTTCCTTTTTTAGAGCCACCGCCGTTGATTTTGTTGGCTTGATTTATCTGCTTATTCTTTCGTTTATTATAGCCGTACGACAAATATCTTCCCGCAGTTATCGCTCAAGTCCTAACTCATTATTTATAGATGCAGCAATTCATTGCACGTACGATGTCCGGGATACAGCGGAGACTCAGCCTCAAGTCCCTCATTATATTACGTATCACTGTACCCATGATCACTTACTTTTGGATTTCGGTAAGAACTAGTCTCCATCTTCCGTATCGTACCACTGGTGCTAACTCCACCTTTCATCCAGCTAATGTACTCCGTGCTCAGTCTGGCTTACAATGTGCCATTTAGTCGCTAGTTGGTGAATTTATTTCTTGCATGAACCATATTCTAACCTTTACCACCTAGCTTTGGTCATTCCGGGTTTGTGATACACTGGATGATGTCTTACTGCGGAATGATGGCGCTCGGTCTTGCTTTAGAAGCTATGATCACGCTTCTGACGCCTAGATTCATTCCCTTCTTCCTCATTCTCTGGATTATAAGTAAGCGATATCCTTTTTTTCCGTACTCTTACTCAACAATCGGTTTGAAGTGAATGTATCCGTATCCTTTTACCCGCTGGATGTGCTGCCTTCCATCTTTCGATATGGACACGCCGCGCCCTTCTATAATGTCTCGCGCACAGTGAGAGCTGTTCTCTTTAATACGAAGAACGAAAGTGAGCCTTCTTCACGTTCTCCTTTGCATTTTATACTCATCTGAAGTAGTTGGTCAAAATTTCGGGATACAAATTGCATGGGTCGCCGTATCATGTATGACACTGCCCCTATTTCAATGGTTTATACGCAGAAGGGAAGTAATAGCCTGGAGAAAGAGTGTCGAGCAAGAGCGTGGAGGGTAGACATTTTATTTTAGGGTATCGTGTAGCCGTAACGGTGCCATTTGGATGGAGACTGGAGTCGCAAAATACTGTACTATTTTGACTAATTGTTCACTCACCCGTCATCGGCCCTCGTGAACTGAACAAAATCATGTTTCGTCACCTATAATACAACTCTGTAAACAGTCCCCGAGATTGAACTAAATAAGAGTTCAAAATTCTAGTTTTTCGTCAGTGTAAGTAACTAACTCCTGATACGGCGACAGTACTCAGAGAGACAATGTTAGGCATGCGCTGTTAGCGCCTGCTGAGAAAAAATGGGTAGTTCCTGCTGCAAAAGTGAACAATCTTTCTCTTTATCATCTATCATGATTTGGAATGAACGACACTCGAGTGAGCATTTAGCATGTGCCATTATACCCCGTGAACAATCGGTCGTAGTATAGTTCCGGACTTAAATGCTAACAGGCATTTCCATTTTCAGCATTCTTTCCGTGAATAGAAAATGTGAAATATTATTTGCGATCTATGTAGTGTGGTATCAATGGTAAAGGTGTATGATTTTAATGGGCAACTCCAAGGACTTGGAGGATAGCGAAGTAGCCCAGCTTGATGAGGAGAGGAATAAGGCCGCCGATGAGACCCAAAAGGACCGGCACAAGTCCTCCAACGATAGCGCAGACAGCGGTAAGGAGAGCGGCAAGGAGAGAGCTACAAACATGGGATGTTAGAAATCTATTGATTGTAGAGATGTGAAACTTACCCAATATCAGCAACGAGGGGCTGAATGACATAAACATCTGCGGAAGCTACAACTTTGAGCACGGCAACAAGAATGGAGACAACCAACTTAAACAAAAGGAGTGAGTCAAGACATCATGAACATTGTACCAAGTTCATACCGTAAGGAGGGCAGCGACAAGTTTCGCAAAGCCAGCAATAGTAAGGACTTCGCCAGCCAATTCAAGAACACCATCAATTGGATGAGCAACAAGGTACTCGACCTCAGCAACAATGTCACCAAGGATGGCCTTGATCTCTCCAAGGAGAGGAACCAAGACTTCGACCTTCACAGAAACATCGGCAGCGATAATTCCATCTGCGTGAGTAGGATAAGTAAATAATTTATGTGAGCAAGAGCAAGAACGTTACTTACTGATATTGTCTGTGACGGGAGTGATTCTAGTGCAAGCGTCTTGGATGATAACAGGAAGAGTGCGGGCTTCAGAGCGGAGCTGGGGGATGGTAGGCACGACACCGCCAGCGACGGGGCCGGCAACGCCAGAAGCCGCACCGACGATGGGGCCAGCAACGCCAAGGACCTCACCGGCGACAGGTCCAGCAACGCCAAGGGCTTCACCGACGACAGGGCCGGCAAGACCAACGGCACCACCTGCCGCAGGGGGGACAGTAAGAGGGACGGCGGAGGCGAAGGCCGCGAGGGCAACGGTGGTAAAGAGGGAGATGGTGTTAAACGAGAGCATTTTAAATGAGTGTGGATGGGTTGGACCGGGTAGAGGGTTGGGAGAGTAGGGGAGGAAGAGGAAGATTGCAGAATCCGACGGTGGTGAAGTCGATAAAGGTTTTCATTTTCGCGCGCGACTTTATACCAGCGCCTTAGAGACCATGCCCTAGCGCGGGCATGTAAATTTTTCAGAAGTCGTAGGGCCGCCCAGCGGAGATTTAGAGGACGCGTCTTCTGTTACGAGCGGATACAAGAATGATATGAACTTGATATGATGCTCCACTTGTGTTGAGATGTGGTTTCATATAATTAGTGCTTCTAGCGCGTCGGTGTTAGCGGTATACGTCATTGAAGCGATTAAGCTTGACGCAACTGCTGTGCAGCCTGGCCGCCAAGGAATGGCTTGTTCGCGTGTGTAAATGTCTTTCTTGTGTTGGTTTTTGAAATATCGGAGAAGACATGCAAGAGAGAAGCAAAGAAGTGTCGATCTGCAAATTCTATTATTAGCTCCACATTTGAGCGTCATCATGTACTTGCTGTTCTCTGCTTACGCTGATGAACCTGCCACGATCACAAATTGCTCCTATTAAATGTCCGCATGTTGTCATTAAAAACCTGCTTCTCAATGGAATTGGAAGGCAAACGCCCGTAAATGTTTGGCTTCTGACATTGAGTAAAATTCGACCCGAAAGGAATCAGCGCTTGTGGACACTCCATTGTTACACTTACTCCACTCACATCCATTGGTTGCTTAGGAGACTAGGACTATGAGCGTCTGAGTGGACCTGCCCCAACGGTGGTCTGCGAGGAGTTGGGGAAAAGGCATCAACCGATCTATAACATATGGGGGCGGGCTATTCGTGATGTGCTGAGAGCAAATTTCGCTTCGAGGAATCAGGACATACCGGAAGCCCATCTCTTTAAGAATCATCCCGAGAACAACGCTGCCTGCTCGGACTAGCGACTATGCCATCGGGGGTAGTTGCAGATGAGCACCGGCGAGACGTGTATGTGATAGAATTGTACGATCGCGAATAAGTCCGTGCCCGAGTAGTGGATAAGCCCGGATGAGTCGGGGTAGTTCATGACACACGAGCTAGTTTTGTATCAGTAAAAGGAAATAAGATAGTCTAAAAGTATTCACGTACCAGAACAGTTTCACAATTTCCTTCCAGTATAGTCAGCATCTCATCTTGAAGTACCACACCGACAACAACGCGCCTCGAGTAGATGCTGATCCTCCCCCATCGCATCCCTTCTCTGAGGTCGTCAGCGAGAGGCTTGGTCTTGCTCTTGCTGTCGTAATCGTACGTGGCGCCTTCAGCCATACTCATTCATGGGACATCCCGATAGCCATGATAAGTACAGGGCTGGGTTGAGGAGTGCATCAGAAAGACACACGATGAGCATCGCGGAAGCCTCGAAGCTCAAGCTCAAGCCTGATTGACACATGCTGATTCACTAGTACCGCTACCCCTCCAAGGACTGTCATTATCTAGCAGGTAATAACACCTGGCATCTCCAGCTGACGCTGGGCTGCATTATCGTACCCAAGTTGCGCATGATAGAACATGCTTCTAGGAGTCGCAAACATCTTCAACGAGACGTCACCCACGAGAGTTATGTTACTTCCACTATTCGATAGGATCGACTGAGCCTCTTCGTTGGATGGTTAATGTACAGAGCCAGCTTAGCAAAGACCATCAACGAGCGGGGCGGCCCCTGGTCATTGCCATAAACAGTGTCCTCATAGGTTCACAGGCTCACTATGCACATTTAGTCTGTCAATACGTGAGTTAGTCAGTCATGCCCTCAAATCGGCAAAAGATAGACACACCATACAACCTGCGCACGGGGTCCGATTCCCTCGTGGGCCTACTATTGGTCTGTTACAATGACAAGGTAGTCAGCTACGCTCCCATAGGGATAATGGACGAACTCACCATACAACCTCCCAGTACGACAACCAAGGTCCCTGGGTATCGAGGACCGCAGACCGTTCAACTGGCATGAGCTTGATCTTGCATCGCCCAAAATCTGGGTGGTAAGGGGGGATCTAAACACACAGAAGGGGAACCATCGTTAGTCCCTCCAGGGTGTACTTATATCTTTCGGCCCAACTATGACAAAAGAAGCAGAAGCACTGGAGCCACTTGCACGGAAGCTTGCTAGTATGCAAATGCAAGCTCCGCTGTTAGTTGACACCTCGTATGATTCTACTTCGAGATTGGTACTTGAAAGTTGACACCCGACCACGCCGAAAAGAGCGAAACGCGAAAGGCATAATATAGGATACACACTACCATAGTACAAATTTGGCGAATAAAAATAAAAATACACACGCGTTGCCTGGGATGTGGGTATACTGATGGGGCAGTCTAGCTGGGGCCGAGGGAGGTGCCAATGAAGATCCAACGACGGAGGAACAGGGCCTAGAGGACAGCGGTGGTCTCCTTCTCCTTCTTCGCTGGGGCGCCGAGGCTGGCGATAAACTCGGCGACGGCGGGCCAGTACCCCGGTTGGGCACAGGTGTCATCTGTGGGAAGTATTAGTTGTGGATATCGGAGCGGGAGGTGGAGATGGATGGAAGAAAGAAGGAAACGAAGGAAGAATAAACACAAAAAGAAACGAAGGAAACGGAGGATGAATGAACGCTTGAACGGACAAATGAAAGAAGCAATAAATGAATGAGCGGGCGAGCGAATAGTAGACGAGGCAATAAATATGTGAACACATGACGAACGAACGAACAAGTAGCGAGCCCACGAACAGTGAGTCAATGATCAGCGAGCCAACGAGTAAACGAACGAAGAAACACCGAGTGCCGAGCGAGAGAACGGCTGGCCAACGAAGGAACGAAGCCAACGAAGGAAAAAAGTAGAGACAGAACATCGAATGATGAACAAATATCGAGCGAGCGAGCAAACAATAAACAAGAGAAGGATGGAAGAGCGAAGGAAGAGCGAAAGAATGAACGGACGCTGAATGTGCGAACATCGCAATGAACCAATGTACAAAAGCACCAAAACATTGAAGGCATGAGAGCATGAAGGTACAAAAGCACAAAAGCAACCAAAAAAGCACTCACTATGCCCCCCGTTCTCAAACTCCATATACCGCGCCCTCTCCAGCCCCGCCTCAAACCCCCTCCCATTCCCGCCCTGCGTCTTCCTCTCCCCCCGCCTCGCCACCGCCTCCCACAGGCTGCGCATGTGCTCCTTCGGCACCAAGTCATCCTTCATCCCACTCAACATGAGTATGGGCGTCGTAGCGGGGACCAACGGGATCTTGGAGATCGAGTCCCACTTTTGGTGGCATAGGAAGGCGAAGGGCCCGAGGAGAGGGAGGGCGGAGGGGATGAGGGAGGGGAGGGAGGTGAAGGTGTTTTCGAGGATGAGAGCGGTTATCTGCGTTCGAGTGGATTAGGTTAGAAAGGGGATAAGGGAGGGGTATGGGGGAAAGGCACCTTGGAGGGGTTCCGGCTGGCGAGGTCAATCGCGACGGCGCCGCCGATGGATTGACCGTATAGGATCTGTCGACGAGGGATAGTTAGTACGGGGAGCAGTGGGATGGAAGGGGGGGCGTACAATGGGCGTCTTGGAGAACGCGGGGTCTTTTGTGAGGTAGTCGAGGGCCGTTTGCGCGTCTATGCACAGGCCTACGCGCGTGGGTGGTTAGCTTCTGCCGGAGAAGGGAATGGGGGAAGGGGTACCTTTTTCTGAAGGCGCGCCATCGGACAGACCGTACCTAGATGAGCACATAAAAGGGTGGGGTATGAGCTGAGAGAGGAGCAGGAGGGAGGAGAGGGAAGGCGCACCCGCGGTAAGACATCATGAGCACATTGCACCGCATGTGCACGTAGAACATGCGCGCGAGGGGGATGCGGTGCCCATGGTTCCCGCCGTTCCCGTGAAACATGAGCACTGTCGGGCGGGACGCGATGAACTGCCATTTCCCCAATACTTAATTAGCCTTTCGTCATAATAAACACGGACGCGAACGACGCACCTCATCCTCTGACACACTCCCAGCCTCGATCTTCCCCGCATCAGGATGAGACGCATTCAAATCCTTGCGCTGCGGGAGGAGGTAGCACCGCAGGATGATACCGTCCTCCGTCTTGAGGTCGAGGGGCTCGTACTGGATGCCAAACTCCGTCGGCACGGCGACTTCTGCAGGTGTTGGATTTAGGGGGTTAAGCCGCGTGGGATGCAGGGAAGCAAGTGAGACATACCGGTGCGGGCCCCCGGGGGGAAGGCGGACGGGTAGATGAGGTAGTTCTGCCCATAGTACAGGAGGCCGACGCCTGCACGCGGGACGTTGGATGAGCGAGCTGGTCCAGTGAAAGGTTACTATTAATGGAATATGGCTCACCGACAGTGGACAGCGTGGCGGTCGTGGCCAGCATGCCCTGCAGCAGATGTAGGTTAAGGTTTATTTCATTTGTTTCTGGGAATTAGGTACCTTGGCGAAAGTCTCGAGTGAAGGGAGGAGGGGCATAGTAGTAGAAGTAGTACTGTGACTAGTGAGCGCGACTACACAGCGTCACCACACGCGCAGATATGACGAAAGAGGAGAGTTGGGATTGACCGTGTTTGGATAGAAACTATGGAAGGAGCAGGACAACAAGCACAATCTTTTCCAGTCATCGAGTCCGACGCTAAGGGCAGTCCACACTCTTAACCGTGACTATGTCTCTATGGAGATTCTGCAAAACTGATATCATGTACAACCCCCATACAAGTCACATCTCCTGAGCAGCATTCCAGCAACGATGCTGAAAAACAGCCAGGATCATGGTCTTCCGAAATCCAAGATTTCCGAGTTGAGCATTACTCAAACATGCTGTCTCAATGCCTAAAAGCTGCAAGCTGTGCGTAGCGAAACGGATAACGCCCATTTCTTTTGACTTTCTTATTCTCTCAGCGCTCCAGCACGCAGTTAAATTCCTCACTGTGGCTTCGGTTCACGCTCGTGCCTTCGCGTTCACTGTCAAAGATGTCCTACCACAGAGATCCATTACTTCTTGGAATTCTTTATGGATGTTACGCCAGGGACGTTTTGCATGTCCAGATGAATAACCCAGCGTCATTCGCCCTCATCTGTTCATGCTTTTTGCTCCATGCATACAGCCTTCCAAACCCAGCACTCGCAACGCTCAGCGCAACCAGCGAGTCTGACATCGGCACCGAAGGTGAACATGTACTTAGCAGCCAAATAAGCGGGTTCTCTGCTGGTGCAATATGCCGTTCCATGGATCCTCTTTCCATACACACTCAGCATCATAATGAGAAGTCCGAGCACGCCCAGGAGCGCAGCGTCTGAATCAGCCGCGCGTTTACGTTACAGACTCGTCGGAAGAGTGAACGCTGGACTGGAGGTATGAAGCAATCTTCTTTATCCAGCGCTGCAAACTGAAAGCAGGGGCGTAAGTGCATCTTCGTTCAAAAGCGCGTGCCCTAGTATGTCAAGGTCGTTTTACAGTCAGAGTTGGGATTCGGTGCTCATGCATGTCGCGCACAGGAGTCCTACCACCACCACCATAAAACCCCTGCCCACCTACCAGCATCTCCGGGATCCCATCTACTTGTGCCACTCGTACTCCATCACAATACGCCCCCTCACCCTCATCTCCACCCTCGCCTTCACGCACCTCTTCTCCGTCGTCCCCGTGCCCGTGCCCGTTGTTGGTGATAGTAGGAGAGGGGCCGGCACAGTAAAAGCTGGAGTCCGGAATCTTTTTCTTAGGGGCATTGCGAGCGAGTGTACGCGGGGGGAGACAGCACCTTCGGCGGTGCACGCGCGCCTAGCGCTATCCTTCACCGCCAAGCTATCCTCCCCACGGACATTTTCAACGGTATCGCTGGCAGTGCCATGGCCGCTATCGGCTCCGGCACGACCTGCGCGTTGTTCCTCGGGCTGTACTTATCGCTCTGCCCTGGCGCACAGAGGACTCCGCCGTCCGGGAGCTTCCCGCTCTCAGTCATGGTGGCATTGCGGGCAAGGGCACTCTGCGTTGTCGCACAGAGGAACTCGGCAATCTGGAGTGATAGGCGGTGCAGACCAGGAACACTTATTTCTAGAGTTGAACTTCGATTAAACAACACCATAATCCCCCTTTGGATCAACTCCCGAGTCCTAGATGGATTTTTGCGTAGTACAGAATGTATATCCTATTACATACTGTGTATGAAGAACTGTCTCTCCCATTTTACAATGTTAGCTTGACCGCCCCAAGCGAGCATCGACGAGGTGATAAAAGCATGTCTTAGAGAATTTCATTAGCATATGTAGCTGGTAGCCATTGGCTCCATGAGGAAACAATCCGCCTCAGCAATTCGGTAACCAAGGTTCAAGCATGCATGACATTCATACCACAAGGAGGCATTCTCCTGCTCTAGCTCCTCGTGCGTAGGGCGACGAATAAAGCCATACTCACCAGGAGCACGTGTCAAATGCATTCTTGGATCTGTGCCAATAGTGAAGGTGTCACCAGACATCTTGTAATGTATGAGAGACGGCAGCCAAGGGAAGGTATCCCACATAACCAAATCCGCAAACTTCTCCATGACGGCCTCTTCTAAAGCGAATGACACGCCGAATATAAAATTAATGCCATCAGGTACCTGTCCGAGACAGTCCATGATGCCTTGGACAGATAGCTGCATGGCGTGCCAGACAAATAAATTTTGAAGCGATTTCGTACGAGATAGGAAGGCTAAGAACGGGAGATGATCCCATTCTCTATCGCGACCTGCCATCAAAGTCAATGCGCGAAGTCGTGGCAAAGTTAAGCAGTCAAGGAATGCACCCAATCCAACACGCTTGTGGGGCTCGTCACTATGAGCTTCTCGCCCCCTCAGGAATAGAGAACGTAGGCTTGGGTGCGAGAGATCGGGAAGTCTAGAAGATGGAGTATCCATAAATCCACAGTAGAGAGCGCAATGTTCAAGTCTTGGGCACTGTATGAGGAATCGATGACAGTTCTCCATACTTGCCGAACGCAAGGATGATCCAGGAGCATGGAGTAGATTGAGGGTTGTGAGTTGATCAAAGGGCAGTGGCATGATGGAGAATAAAGCGCTGTCATCCATGCGAAGCGTAGTAAGATGTGGCGAAGAATGGAAGAGGTCTAAAGGCCCCTGCGGAGGCCAGGGAAGGGGGGGAAGATGCCTGGTATTTACGATGGTGCAGGTCTGTAGCAATGGAATATTATCTTTGATCGCAGAAAGTGTATTCCAAAATTTAGACACCGGGCGAATTCTGAGGCTAAGATGCTGCCAACGATGCGATTCCGCAGCCAGCCGTTCGAGGATAGGTTTCCAGTGTGAACCCGAACGAACCAAAATGTCCGTGATGTCCATAACCTGGATTGTCAAAGGGCATGAACGTGACCGAGAAATCCAAAGATCGATGCAGCGCATATCTGGCATCCTATGATTAATAAAAATCCTGATGGTAGACCACAATCTTGGTGTCGACAACGCAATCCTCCTCCATCTCGTGCATACGCGAGAGAATAGTAGTGGCCCTTCCGATATACTGAAGTTCGTCTTTGGGAGCTTTGTACCTACCGCGACAACAGGTAGGTCACCGCTCAACCAACTTTGATGATGTATAAAGATTTCAGACCATAGTTCTGGTGTAAGGGTGCGAGCGATGTTCGGGACTGATAAAGGTACATGGTCCTCGCAAAACCGTTTCAGGATGTTTTGCTGATCTCGTAATTGACTGAGTACTTCTTCCAGGCGATCAATCTCGTTGCTAATTTGCCGTATGTCACCCTGAGCCAGCGAGAGAGCTTCTCGAACTGCATGCATTTCCAGTGTGGAAGGGTGCGAATTCGTACGAATAATTTGCGGGACGGGGGAAGGAGGTTCATACAAACCATTGAAAGATAACGTTCCGCATGTTCCACAGTGAGATAAATTACAGCTCGGTTTTAGTGATGTCATGGAGATTCGAGCCTAGATTCCGGGGTGACAAGCTTTCAATGACCTGGATTCTTGCAAAACAACGAGCACAGAACAAGCAATATTCCAACTATTTTCAGAACAATAGGATGTAGAATAGCCTGGGGTTTGCTTAAGTATGTGAGAAGCCACAGGATCAACTCAGTTTCCTGAACTGTGCAGAAATTGCAATCAAAAGCTTCGAAGTAACTGGTTAGAATGCAATCAGGAGGCAGAATGAAGAGATATAGCGCACCCAAAAGAAATATATGAACTCACACACACGAACGTTTTGCCTTCAAGATTGGAGGAATGACAAAGAGTTCAACTCCTAAGTTCCTAGAAAAAACCGACAACAGCAAACAAGAAGCAAATTTCATCACGGACCGTGACGTGACAACAACGCGTTGCGCACGTGTATTTATGACTCAGCAGCGATAAGGGAGGAGGACAACAAGTACGATCTCTTCTGCTCATTGGCGTCGTCGAGCTGCTCACGCTACTCGCAATGCCTTCAAATCACCGCATTGCTTCCAAAGCACTCTTCCATACACATTCATCATGTCCTGGGCGTCTTTTTTTTTAGTTCCCCCGGGAACCCTTTGAACATGCGGAGAAACAAGGGTTTAATTCGGAACAGCGATCTAAAGAATGGCGACTAAAACGAACAACTCCACTTGTAGATCTCATTCTGCCTGCTTCCTTGCGTAGTAAAATCGGATTTCGCTTCAAAATCATGCGGTACTCCCAACCTGAGTACTGCCATTTTTTGCTTAACCAGCGAGTCCGCCTTCGGCTCCGACGGGGAATTAATGCGTGCTTACATACCCTAATACCCAAATAGATTCTTTGCTTCAAACTACCCTTCCATAATGCTGCCTTGTCAGCCCAGATAGAGTATACCTTCGCTCGCAAGCTATCATTGCTCAGCTTATACATAGCTTATGGCTGATCCCACTGTCAGTCTGCACACTAGGCTCTAATCGTTGGCTGCACCCTTGCTTGGAAATGCATCCCGCTCACAGGTTGCCAAAGTCATAGCGCCATGCACCGCTGAGCGCCATCAACTTTTAGAGGATTTAACGTTGGTTCCGGCGATTATTGCGTACTTGCTGTCCCTAACAGCTCCGCAAGTTCCTTATCCAAATTACTATCTTTTTATGATATATGGCAAGTAGGCACAGTTTCGCGCATAAGCTTTCATTGCTGTAGCTCTAGCTTACAGATAGCTTGCGGTTGCTCACAGTCGCCATGAACTCTTCCACGAGCCCGTCGCAATCAGCTTCTCCATACTGCATCCCTTCCCAGAAATCAATTAGATCCATTGCACCTCTCCGAGGCTTTAGCTGTCGATTACCGCCCTTCCATTTGACAATCCTAGACCTTCAGTAATAATGTTTCATGTGCTACCCAGGCGGATGGGTGTTCGAACTGGCCGCGCTTCACCGCCCCAGGTCCAATAACATGCCGTAGCTGGTTTTTTCTACCGCTATCTCGGAGTCACTCGCGAATTGATGCTTGATCTCATTATCATAAGACAGCGACGACTCCGTAGCTAAGACCATGGTGGCGTTCTGAGCCTTTCGAATTCCAGGATTTTCTGCGTTCCAGAAGCCAGCTTTCAATCCACATAACTAAAAGTATGCAGTAGGCTGACGGACGCGTGGCTTCTCATCCTCCTACTCCACTTGCTGCTCGGATGGGTGAGATGATACTCTTCCAAGTTGCCTTGATCGCGAACATGAAGCTTGACAGCAACTCTGTTGAAGGTGTTTTGAGTGCACTGAGCAATATGTCGACTCAGCCAACGGACCCGCAGGTGGCTGAATGACATTGCACCTTGCATGATTTTGTTCTGTCGCTCGTTCGCCTTTTCGTGTGCCGTTATCTTAGTGCCGGCGTTGAGTGCGTATTAGAACATACATATTTCTATAGATGAACTTTGGCTGAACTAAATCATAATTAATGCTCTCTTTATTGATGTTCATCTGAATGCTAGAAGGGTTGTGGCAAGTTATAACTTATCCTATTACATACTGCGTATCGAGTTTTTCATACAGCTTGACTATCAGACTGGACGCGCTAGCAAAAAGCCCACGGAGATTCTACACGATACACACCACTCACGTTGCACGAGATTGCACGTACACGGTGCTTGCATCAGCACTCTGAGTCTCAGGCTCTCTGCTAGCGTAGGTCCTTCAACCCGTTGTCTGATGATTCTGCGCCGTAACGTGGCGACGGGCTAAGACAAATCTTATGGATAAATACAGAGATGTTACCTTCTGCAGAGGGCTGACTCATACTCAGTAGCTCTAGGGGCTGTTGTGGTATGTACGATAATCCCGATTCGTTTTATGCTAATCTCACGGAGAGTACCACTATCATGTTTATATAGTTACTGGCTGTTGGGTCCATGAGAAAGCCATCCGCTTCGTCATGTCAATAACCAAGATCCTAGTATGCATGGCCCTCTCTATTCGGACACAATATCTTACGCGGAGCTTGTTATTTCTTATCCACTGTACTCATGCATTCATCCCGGAATACGTCCTTGAGCACATACCCCCATTATTCATACCCGAGAAGAATTTGAATGACTCCATATATCGTATAGAGAAATTTACTAGCATATATACTTTCCAGCTATTGGCCTCGATATCCCGAGTAAGAAATTCTCGTCATGTCGATAATCGAGGCTCAAGCACGCGTAGCACTGATACTACGAGGTACTCTGCTACTCTTGCTCCTCGTACATAGGGCGGTGGAACCAGCCGCAGTCAAGGCCAGAGAACGAAATCTTTGGATCCGTGCCAATAATGAAGATATCTCCAGAAGTTTTGAAATATATATCGGACGGCAGCCATGGGAATGCATTCCACATAACTAAGCCTGTGAACCTATGTGAGAGCTCTTCTTCTAAAGCGATAGACACCCCGAATTCAAAATCAATGCCGTCTGGCACTTCTGTAAGACAATCAAGGAGGTGCTGGACGGATAATTGCATGGAACGCCAGATGAACAATCGTTGAAGCGTCTTGGTGCGAGATAGGAACCTCAAGAATGGGAAATGATCCCATTCTCTCTTATTTCCTGCTAGCACGGATAACACGCGAAGCCGTGGAAGAATCAAGCAGTTGAAGAATGCTCCCAATCCGTTGGCACTCTCCTCGTCCTCGCTTCCATTACCACAATCTCCTCCCTTCAAATCCAGTAAAACCAGGCGTGAATGCAAGAGCTGTGGAAGTTCAGAAGACGGAGATTCCAAAAATCCACAGTAGAGAGAGCAATATTCGAGTCTTGGGCATTCTAAGAGGAATTTATAACAGGTTTCCATACTTGGCATCGAACGTAAATATGATCCTGGAGCGTGGAGCAGATTGAGGGTCGTGAGTTGGTCTAAAGGCAATTGCATACTGTTGAAGTAAACACTGTCGTCCATGCGAAGCGTAACGAGAGATGGGGAAGATTGGAATAAGCCTAAAGAGCGCTTTATAGGAAGGGTTCGAGGATGCCGAGTATTTATGATGGTGCAGGTCTGTAGTACTGGGATATTGTCCTCGATTGCCGAAAGTGTATCCCAAAATGGAGACACCGGATGAATTCTCAGATGAAGGTGTTCCCAACGATGCGATTCCGAAGCCAATTTATTGACGATTGGTTTCCAGCTATTGTTATTGGGAAAGCACCATAGCCACCCTGTACCTGGATAAAGCAAGTCCGACACATCCATGATCTGGATAGTTAATGGGCACGAACACGATCGCGAAAGCCAGAGTTCGACGCAGCGCAGGTCTGGCACCATCCGTTTAATGGCTAACCTGATCGTCGTCCACAACCTTGGAGTCGACAATGCGATACTCCTCCATCTCGCACAGACACGAGTGAGTAGAAGTGGTCCTTCCATTTTATTGAAGCTGGTTTTCGGAACCTTTTGATCTGGCAAAAGTATGGGTAAGTCAGGACCTAACCAACTTTGATGATGCAGAAAAATTTCGGTCCATAGCTCGGGCGTAAGAATACGAGCAGTGCTCCGGACCGATAAAGGCTGATGATCATCGCAAAAGTTTTCCAGGATTTTACGCTCTTCTCGTAATCGGCTGAGAACCTCTTCCAGACGAAGAATCTCCTTGCTAAGCTGTTCTATGTCTCCTTGAGCAAGCGAGAGCGCGTTTCGGACGGCATGCATTTCAGCTGAGGAAGGGTGCAGATTCGTGCGAACGAGCTCTGGGACGGGGGAAGATGGTTCGTGCAAACCACTAAGGATCAATGACCCGCATGTTCCACAGCGAGACGAAGTGTTGATGGATCCCAGCGGCGTCATGGATATTCGCGACAGGAATCGGCTAGTTTTGGACAAATGGATGGCAGTAGGCTGTGATGCACAGAGACCGGCTGAGACTTAGTTTCTAATACAGGAGATACAGTTCAGAAGAGAGTTTGAATTTCTGTTTAATCACGTCAGAACACCACAAGCGCTGGATTAAAAAAAGTTTGAATGCAATGAACTACAGTCTGCACCTTATGATAGGGAATCACTTGAGTTCACTTTAGTTCAAAGGCTTCGGAATCAGAGATTAGAATGCAGTGGAGAAGGAGAGGTATTGCACACGATAAAGATATTCACGTAAACTTGTCGCGATGGTGGTGGTTGAAGTCTGAGATCCGAGTATCACTGTCAGCGAGTTTGACCCCCGAGCCCCGCCTGTTGACCGAGCACAGGAATCGTGAAGCGCTCTGGAGTCCGCTCGCCACTGTCCCGAGCCGCTCGGGCGATGAGAGTTACATGCACGTGGGCCTGAGACCCTCTGAGCTCATTAAGTTCATTCAAATTATCTTGTTCGACTTCAACGCCTATTTCGCTGCGCCTCCATACCGGGGGCCATCATCTTCCCCGGCCTTGATGACTCCCCCTGCCGGCACAGAAAGTAGGTTGCGGTGGACAATCAGTAAGAATTGCACGATTAGCTGGCAATTATCATTCCAGCGTTTCTCTTATATTATTGACGCGATACATGTAAGTATCATAGAGGGCTTCATTAGTATATGTAGCTGCTGACTATTCGCTCCATCAGGAAATCGCTCGCCTGGGCTTGTCGATAACCAATGCTCAAACACGCGTGACATTCATTCCATAAGGGCACGTTATCCTGCTCCCGCTCCTCGTCCGTCAGGCGGTGGAAGAAGCCACACTGAATGCCAGAGTTAAAGAACCTGATTGGGACTGTTGTAATGTCGAAGATATCGCCAGAAGCTTTTAAATATACGTTGGACGGAACCACGGGAATACATCACACATATACAAATCCGTCGTAATGAACTTGGCCGACAGCACTACCTTCAAAGCGATAGACACCTCAAAAATAAAAATAAAACATTCCGGAACTTCTCCAGGGTAATCTACGATGTGCTGGACGGATGGTTGTATGCAACGCCCGACAAATAGCGCTCGATGCATCTTTATGCGAGAGAGAAAGCCCAGGAATGGGAGATAATCCCAGTCTCCATTATGGCCTGGCAGCGCTCGCAGCTTGCGAGGTTGTGGAAAAGTTAAGCAACAGAAAAATGCACCCACTCCGGCGCCCATATCATGTCCTTCACCCCTGGATCCCCTTATCAACTCCAGAGAAAGTAAACACGGATGCGAGAAGTCTGGAAGTGTAGATGCCGAAGATTGGAAATCCACATTAGAGTGGGCAGTGCTCGAGCCTTGAGAATTGTGCGAGCATCTGATAACAGACTTCAACACTTGTCATCGAACGTAGGAATGGTCCTGCAGTATGGGCTAGATCGAGGGCCGTGAGCTGATCAAACGGCAACCATATATTGGAGAACAGCAAGCTATCATCTGTGTGAATGGTAGCAAGACGCAGGGAGTAGTGGAACAGGTCTAAAGGCAATCCATACGGAGGGTGGGAGGATATTCAGTGTTTATGATGGTGCAGGCCTGTAGCAGTGGGATATTATCTTAAATAGCCGAAAGTGCTTCCCAAAACGGAAGCACCGGATGAATTCTGAGGTTAAGAGATTCCCAACGATGTGACTCTGCAGTCAGCCTTTGGAGGAAGAGTTTGCCGTCATTACTTTTGCTAATGCACCGGTACCAGCCTGTATTAGGAAAAAGGAAGTCCAATAGTACATCCATGATCTGTATAGTTAACGAAAGGAACGTGAGCACGAAATCCATAGGTTGATGCAGCGTAAATTTAGCATCATGTTTTAACCATTATCCTGATCGTCTTCTACAGCTTTGGAGTTGACAATGCGATTTTTCTCCATCTTGCACAGACATGAGATAATAATAGTGATCCTTCCAGTTTGTTGAAACTTGAGTTAGGCAACTCTTGGCTCTTGACGAGAAGGGAAGGTCAGGGCCCTGGCGTAAGGGTGCGAACAGGGCTTGGGATTGATAAAGGCCCATGGTCGTCACAAATTGTTCCAGGATTTTCGCTGATCCTGCAACTGGCCAACAACTCCTTCCAGACGATCAATCTCCCTGTCAAGTTGTTGCAAGTCTCCTCGAGTGCGGGAGAATGCGTGTCGAAGCGCGTGCATCTCAGCCATGGAAAGATGCATATTCGTACAAACGAATTCCGGAACAGAGAAAGGAGATCTGTATAAACCACTGAGTGACAACAAGCCGCAATTTCCACAACGGGAGAGTGTGGTAAAAGGCTCCAGTCGCCACGATCAGGGTCTGAGACACGCAACGGCAAGCTTTTTGTCTTGGATTCCAAGACGCTGCGCTGGATGCGCTTGAGACTTGATGTCTTTGAAAAGAGGCAAACCAGACAAATACGATACAGAATGGGCTGAGTTCTGTGCCGAGTTCTGTGTACTGAAAGTCGTCAGAGTGTCACATTGGAAATTTGTTCGCATTCACTTCAGAAGCTATAGAATCTGCGACACGTTCAAGGCCAGGCTTTGTTGAGGCTTCGAAATAAGGGGTTATAAAATAATCAGAAGGTAAAAAAATAGCCAAAGCCCACGTTAAATGTATTTTGCACATACTTATGCGCGAACGCCTCTTCAGAATGGTGGTTGCTTTTTTTGCCAATTGTCACGTCATAGTGGCTGTGAATTGAAGCATCGCACGTGTCCATTGAAATACTGATGACTCAGCATCCTGACTGCTACCTCCATCTTCTTCTGTTCCCCGAACAGAAGATGATACTAGTACTACTCCCTAAGGTAAGCCTTTGCATTTTCATGCTCATAAAGAAGTGTCTGATCATCCTCCCGTCCGTAGCTCACCGGTTGTCACCACCTTCATAATCCGCCGAGGTCCGAGGAGACGACTGAACTGAGGATGGGACTAAACACCAGATACACATAGGAACAGAGCGTCTCATCCCATGCACCCTAAATGGTATGCTCTCCGAGTGATAACATTTCGGCGAGGTAACTGAGAGGCGCAGGGAAAGATCGTTTGGATGTAAGTGACGTTTCTGTGTAAAGGCCGAGAAATGAAGTCGAGGTTTCCTCCCAAAGAATACTCCATGCCACTATAAGCCCAGTCCTTGACGAAGTAAACCATGGCTCCAGTGTCGATGCGCGCGCAGCCCCCGCGTGAATTGCGGTTAGAATGGACCCAAGGATGGCGAGAAGAGAGATCGGTGATGATGAGGCAGATAAAGTGCTAAGTACAGAGAAATCAAAGCACGTCTCCGTCGCTATTCTGAACGGTACTCTTATGCGTCCACGCATGTTGTATCCATTTCACTTTACAATACTCCAAATCCGAATAGCTTGCGAAACTTGGTTCAATCAGTGAGATTTTGACATTGACATCTACCATAATAGCCAAATAGATTCTTTGATGTCAGGATTAACTTCACCTCTCTTTCGTAGCTTCTTTTCAGGACGATTGCTCGTCAGATACAGTGCAGCACGAGGCGCAAGCATGGACTCCACTTCCACTCTGTGGTCCCCAAATGCGCCGAAATCGGTTTCTCCATCCTCCGGTCTCACGTTTGAAGCAATTGTGCAGAACTTTACTCGGTTGACGCGTCGAACTAAAAATAACACCATGCAAACGATCATCAATCCCGGATCGGCACAGAGAAGCAGGAAAAGTGAATATTTGGTTTGCAATAACTGGCTTCTTCTCCGTTCTTCGGTTTCATTTTCACTTTCACAGTTAGACCGGTTTACTGCATTCAATCGCGACTCCATGCAATGGAGTCTTCTGCTTCCAGTGCTGCTGTCTCGTATAATCCCTATAAATCCCCAAGCACCCCACCTAACAACTTCATCGGAATCCCCCCTCCGAATTTCGTAAAATTTCTCGTCCTACCACTTAACACACACGCTCCTTTCACCCCTTCATACCAACACAATGCGTTCGTTCGCCCTCGTCTCCGTCCTCGCTTTCTCGGGGCTCGTCTCCGCCGTGCCTGTCCCGCCTTCTCCGGCACCTTCTGCTTCCAGCCCTGAGACTGATCCTACCTCTGCGCTTGCCGCAGCCTGTCGGGAGGTGCTCCAAGTTACCGATACCGCTAGCGGTCTCCTCCCTTTCGTCCCAGCCGGCCTCGACCCCGGTGGCATTGTCCCTTCCGTTGCAGTGTGCTCCAAGCTTTCCCTTCGAGCAGAGGAGGACACCGAGTTACTTGGTGGTCTAGGTGGTCTCCTTGGGGGCCTTGGCTTACCCCGCCGCGCAGAGGACGACACCGAGTTACTCGGTAGTCTAGGTGGTCTCCTTGAGGGCCTTGGCTTACCCCGCCGCGCAGAGGATAACACCGAGTTACTCGGTGGTTTAGGTGGTCTCCTTGGGGGCCTTGGCTTACCCCGCCGCGCAGAGGATAACACCGAGTTACTCGGTAGTCTAGGTGGTCTCCTTGGGGGCCTTGGCTTACCCCGCCGCGCAGAGGACAACACCGAGTTACTTGGTGGTCTAGGTGGTCTCCTTGGAGGCCTTGGCTTACCTCGTCGCGCAGAGGACAACACCGAGTTACTTGGTGGTCTAGGTGGTCTCCTTGGAGGCCTTGGCTTACCTCGTCGCGCAGAGGACAACACCGAGTTACTCGGTGGTCTAGGTGGCCTCCTTGGAGGCCTTGGCTTACCCCGCCGCGCAGAGGACAACACCGAGTTACTTGGTGGTCTAGGTGGTCTCCTTGGAGGCCTTGGCTTACCTCGCCGCGCAGAGGACAACACCGAGTTACTCAGTGGTCTGGGTGATCTTCTCCATCGTGCTCCCAACCCTCCGGTTGATTATTCCTCTGCGAAGGGAAGTAGATGACGCCTGAGGCATGCATAGTAGCCTATGAAAGACTCGTAGATTTGATTACATTCATCCCTGTCGTCACCTTATTTCACTCTCCCGCTCTTGCGCTACTTCTACGACTGGAGTTCCTAGTGCCTATTTATTGCATACATATCCCTCCCTTGAACTCGAATGCATCATATATGCACGTGTTTGAAACTACTACTCGTCCTACATATAGAATATTTTACTGTTATTATTAGCAAGAAGCATTATTCATTGCTCTCAATTCTCCTTGCTTGCCAATAAGTTTCATCCTTCTCGACCAATACCGCCTGTCCCAATGCTGAAGCACTGGGTGACTTCCCGCAGGATTTAGAAACCTAGATTATTTTCTAAATCAGCTTAAGCGAGGTTTGCCGGGATGCCGGAACCCAAATGGGTCGAAGTTCAAGTCCGACTGATGTCTTTACCCTCTTCTAAATTTTAATCTAGTTGAGGGCTCCCTACCCCCCGTCTAGTTCTAAATTCTATTACACAGCGTTTCTAAACCCTTTTTTCATCGTCCGACAGCCCATCGATCTCGCTTATCTTTCTCTGCACCTCTCTGTTCAGCGCTCGTTCTCCTCACTGCGTTACGATCCACTTTGTATTGCGTCCAGGCTGCGTTGAATAAGTGTAGGAAATATACTACTCAGATGCACCCCTTGGTGACCCAGAGCATCACATGCATCAAGAGAACGTTGAGAGGTGCAAGGGTTCGAGGTCAATTCAACATCATAATGTAGAATAGGTGTCGTGTCCCATCTCATTTGAAAACCTTACTCGAGAATTGAATGGAATATGGATATATAAAAGCCCATAGTTATGATGAATGCCCAATTGTTCCAGCTTCTTAGAGGATTTGTCGGGGAGTTCTGGCATGAGGATTTACAAGAAGCTTAGGTTGTGTAAGATACAAATGTTTTTGGTAGCATCTTTCTGCATGAAGGCAGTGCGCCTCTAAGCCATGGCAGTGAAAATCAAGGTGTCGATCTCAAACTCTTCCTCAAGCTTAGTGGTATGCTGCTTCGCAAGAAAGAACTAGAGAAAGGCAAGGTCATTCTCGTCGATGTCCATATAGTAGATGATGGGAGTAGGGTGTAGAGATCCACTCCGATATGCAAGAACCTTCAAAAATTTACAGCATCATATGTCCTACGGTTTAGAAACCTAAAGCTATTTATTTCAAAGGCCGCTCGCTTATGTATTTAGAAAATAATCTAGGTATCTAAATCCTGCGGGAAGTCACCCACTGCCTCAGCATGCATCAAGCCGCGTACTTTTTGAATTACTCCAACCCGCCCATCCATTCCCCTCCTGCGAGTTACTTCTTTTCCTTGGCAATTCAACGACGAACGAGAAATTTCCCTCCCCAAGTGGTATCACCATTGTTCTCTGCTCAGTTGTCTCAGAGAGTCTTAGGAGATTGACGCCACGATAAGGCGTACGGATACTTGGATTGTCATGTCAATATTCAAGAGGCTCTGCCCAAGCCTCAGCGGACATTAATGCGTGTATGGAGTTTCCAACGCCCGCCTGCCGATGTGCAGGGTATCGGTAACAGAATGCCCGAGTTATTCGGTTGACGCGTCATACCAAAAATAAGATCAGCCTAACGTCAACATTCGAAGTTGCTGCCGAGAGAAGCAGTGATAACTTTGCGAATGGCTTCTCTGACATCTCTCGCACACCAGTTACGTGCTCACCTTTCCAAGCTAGTCTGGTATGTTTCTTTACTCATGCTAGCCTGTAATTCCAGTACTGCTGTCGCTCTTAGTTGCGCCGGGCGTCTTCCCTGCCGCTTATTTATGAAGCCTTCAAGCACCTTTTCCATAGGAACTCCTTCGTTCCGTGTTTTGAGTGCCCTCCCAGTATTTCTCCTAGTCGTTCCTGTCCTTGGACGCACACGCTCGTTTCATTCTCTAATACATCTACCCAATGCACTCCTTCGCCCTCATTCCCCTGCTAGCCTTTGCCAGCATCGTCTCCGCTACTCCCATTCCCGTCCCAGCCCCACAGCTCACCCTCCCCTTGCTCGGCGATGTCGGCCAGGACCTGGAAGTCAACGTTAAGAGCGTGCTCGAACTTGTTGGGCTTGGTCGCCGTAGCTTCGATCCTGCACTTTGCTCCCGCGCCTTGCCTACACTGCCCTGCGTAGAGGGTGCCACGTCCTCCGTGGTCGATGAGTTTGTGGGCAACGCTCCCGGTGCGAGCATCCTTGGCAGGACCGATCTATTGCGCCGCGCCGCGGACGCCGTCACTCCCTCAGCCCGCAACATTATAGAGGAACGGGCAGAGGGTGTGTCGATTGCAGGCGGCCTCAACAATGCCGAGGCCCATGTCCTCGAGCGGGCTAGCATTGCGTCAGTTTTAGACCTGGCCGCCGAGCAGGCCGCCGCAGTATTGGAAACAGTTAAGGATAAAATCGCGGGTATTGTCCGCGCAGAAGGGACATCGATCGCAGACTACCTCGATACTGAAGGCAAGAACGACGTCAACGATGCTGAGGCCCGTGTGTTCAAACAGGGCACCAGCAGCACCACGGGAGACTTGCAAAAGAGAGGCCTCCTCGACCGCGCCCTTAACAATGCCGACATTCTGGGATCCCTGGGCGTGTTAACCGGCCCCAATTTGCTCCACGACAAGAGGACAGATGCGCCAAGCCCCCAGCCTATTGAAACCCTATTAAGTCTTCTAGTAGACAAACAGATTATCGACACCCCCACTGCCAATTCAATTATCCTCACGTTCGGAGACTCTCTGAAGGAATCTCCAGCTCTGCAAGCCCGTGCGGATGGCGTGTCGACCGCCTAGGTTAAGAGCGATCTTAACAACGCTAAAGTTGAGTTCCTGGAGCGGGATGGACATCCTCGGCCACATCTCTTTTGGTGGCCTCTGATGGACTTAAATAAGTTCACGATAGCTGGGCTAGGGATAGCTTATCTTCTTTTCGTCTTGAATCACTGTCGTTTTAGGAACCATACTACTTATACCTTTCGTCATACATACCCTACGTAACAGACCTCCTCCAGAATGTAATATTGTACCACTGTTCACTCTTTCACATCCGCCTCCATAGTCATTATCGTGAATGAGTTTATTCAAAGTTCAAGAGTACATGCATACAGTCCCAAAGCAAGCAGGATACCCTATACATGACGCAGTCGTGCAACGGTGATCTGTAGGCGCACTAGAGCATCAGCATTGTATTCATGCCAGCCTGAAGCTGCCCATGATCAAAGCAAGAAAAGTCTACACAGACCCAATCGGAAAAAGGCAAGAAAAACAGCTTGACAACCCAAATAACGAAAGATGTCGGTGAAATGCATGTCCACCTCTGTGCTCACTCAACGATCGGCACCGGCTCCCACATCTCCGGAAACGGATACCACGACGGGACGAGCTCCCAAAGCCTCACCTTTCCTGTCGCTTCCTCTTCCCGCCCTTGCCCTTGCTGTCCTTGTTCAGGCCCTTGCACCCCTGGGCCGACCCCGTCCCTCCCTGCCCCTTCACCTACCTCCTTCCTTGTCTCTTCCAACAATTCCCCCTCCTCTTCCCTACCAATGCTCAACTCCCCAACCCCATCTCCAACCTCGCCCACATCCACCTCTTCGCTCAACCGCTCTACATCCCACTCGACCCACCGGTCCTCATACCGGTGCGTCCCTGTCCTCTTCCTATACTCAAACCCGATCCTCTTCAGTCCCGGCAGGCGCTGGGCGAAGAAGAGCGCGCACTGCCGGCGGGCGGCGAGCCAGGGCGAGGAGGGAAGACTCGCGGGGAGGAGGGGGGTATCTGGGGGTGGGGGGGAATGGGGGCGGGAGGAGGAGGGAAGGAGGAGGTGGGGGTTTATGGAGGAGGTGAAGGGGGAGGAGGTGAAGGGGGAGGAGGGGAGAAGGGCGGAGATTAAAGGGCGCCGTGGATCAGAGGGGCGCTGGTCCTGCTCTTCAGCGTCGAATTCGGGGAAGGGGAGGCAGAGGCGGAGAGTGTGGAGGGGGAGGGGGAGAAGCGGGGGAAGGAATTCTGACTGTTAGAGAGGAGGGTTAGTGGAGTGTTGAGACGGGTAGAAAAGCGCAGAAGGCAACAGACGGAGAGAAAAAGGCAAAACAGAGGAAACGAAAACAATGAGATAGAACACGGGTAACGGAACGAAGGGAAGTAGAAGTAGGAAATGGGATGAGGAACTAGAGCAGAAGGAACGGAATGAAGTAGAAGTGGGACATGGAACAGTGGGATAAGGCGCGAGAAAAAAAGTAGAATTAGGAGCTAGAGAATTGGGCAGAACGTAGAGAAGGAGGGGAACAGGAAGGGTAGGAATGGAGAGATAAAGGGTGGGATACAGCAAACGGAGTGGATGTAGTGAAAAACAAGCAACGAAGCGAAAACGAAGAACACGGGATACGAGGAGAAAGAGCGTAGTTTCAGGAAAGGGGTGGCAAAGGGAATTGTGCACAGGGACCGGGGAGACAAGAAGGGGGGTAGAATGAGAAGCGGAGCGAAAAGAGAGTAGAACATGGGACACGCAAAGAGAAGGGTAGAATATAGAGAGTGGGGAGAAGAGGATAAACATAAAAAAATGGAGAAAAAGGGGTGTATAAGACACGAAACACAGAAAACGAGCATTGAAAAGAGAAGACATGGCAAGTACAGCAAGCAGGCCACAACCTCGGGAAACACAACACGGAGAAGAAAGGGAAAGAGAGAGCAGACGCACCCAGCTGAACACAGTCTTCCCATCGTGGTACCCGCACAACTCAATCTCGAGCTCCTCCAGCGCGGGGCAGCACGCGCCCACCACGCTCAGCAGCGCGGGGTGCACTTTGTCCTCAAGCATGATGCGCAGCTGCTTAAGAGGGGGCAGGGCGGGGCGGCCGGGGTCCGTGTCCCCCTCCTTCTCCGTTGCCGCCCGCGCAGCACCCCGTGCCAGATCCTCCAGCATCCGCGCAATTTCGGCACGCGTGCTCCCGATGGGCATGCGTGGCATGTGGATGATCGCGCACACTGCGAGTTTCTCCAGATTGGTAGTGTAGAGACATACGTCCTCCATCTCGCACGCATTGGACACTGCGAGTGCCGTGAGCTGGGCGAAGAGCGCCGCGGGCCTGGGGCGGGCAGGCGTTGGCGGCGCGAAGTAGTAGCTTGGGCGGGGCTGGGGGAGGAGCTTGAACGGGGTGCTTTGCGCGGTTTTGGAGAAGAGGAGGCGGAGGTCGCGGAGGGCAGGCATGACCGCGAGGACGTCGACGAGCTGCGCGCGGGTGCGGGGGATGTGGCCGGTGAGGATCAGGGTGTGCAAGACGGGCCAGAAGTGGGAGTGCAGGTCCTCCAGCCTGATGAGGTCGCTCGATACCTGGAGGTGCGTGAGGGCCCGCGGGGCGCCGAGGCAGGGGAGGAACGCGCCCGCCGCGGCGTCGGAGCCTGCGTTTATGTGCCGCCGGCGGTACGTGCGCGAGTAGTACTGCGGTGCGCGGTGGCGCGGGTCGCACGGGCCTTCCCCGACGCGCAGGGCCTCGCCGACGGGGACGAGGGCGAGCCGCGCGAGGGGGGGCAGCGCGGGCGGGAGGGGCGGCAGCGGGTAGCGCGGGGCCCGGGCGGGGGTGAGGGGCGTCTCGTGCAGCAGGAGGTCGGTGAGGGTGGAGCACTGCGAGAGGGCGAGGAAGAGCGCGGGTGGGGGCACGAAGGGGCAGGCGAGGTGCACGGAGGCGAGGGCGGGGAGAAGCGGGAGGGCACGGGTGAGGTTGGAGAGGGAGGGGATGTGCGGGGTGTACTCCCCGTCGGGGAGACGGTCGCCCCAGAGGGGAGGGGACGCGTCGGGCCAGTGGTCCGGCCATATCACGCGCAGGCGTCTGCGGGTGCGTGGGTAGTCGGATTGGGGGCAGAGAGAGTAGGGCTCACCTAACAAGGGGCCAGATCGACTCCGGGGGGAAGACCAGCCCGTTCTCGGGGGTGTGCTTGCCCGCGTGCGGCCAGTGGATGTCGGCGAAGAGCAGGGGAAGGCACTCGGCGCGGAGGGCGCGGGAAGTCTGGGAGAGGGTGCTGAGGACGGCGAGGGCAGCGGGGGTGCGGACAGCGGCGATCTCGTGCACGAGGGCGTACTGCACGTCCAGGTCCATCATCTTGCACATTGTGGACAAGAGGAAGAGGTCAGGATGACTATGTCGTCAAGAACATGATATAAGATCTGGGGTACAAATCGTTTCTTCTTCCCGACTATATAAAGCCAATCACATCACGACATCCGATTACAATTCAGTGAGATTGCTCGTAGCTACAGACTAAGAACGAAAAAAAAAACAGACACACAAAACTACAAGTCGCAATAATAACATATCTTTCAGATCCATGTACAATGCCCCCCTCTCCCTCCTGCATCATCGAATTCCTTTCCCAGCTCAACATGCGTACTTCTGCGTCCACTCCCGGCTCACCCGCTGCGCGTCCACCTCGTCCTCCTTGTAGTGCTTCGCCACGTCCGTCGCGAGCGGGTCGTCTGGGTTCGGTGCGCTCAGGAGCGCCTGCACTGACAGCAGCACCGTGCGGATCTGGAGGGCGGGGGACCACTTGTCTGCGCGCCGCATCAGCATGGTCACCGTAATATAAGAAGCACACGGGAAACGGACCTTTGAGGATGTCCAGACAGATACGTCCCAGCTTGTCTATTACAATCATCCTCGAATCAGTACGATCTCATCACTCACCTCAGCCCAAGCACGCACCGATATTAGGATGGTAGATCTTCGTCAGGAAGCGCACCTTCGGCGGCGCCATTGGGTATTCTTCGGGGAGGAACAGCTCGAGCTTGAATTTCCCGCCTTCACATCAGCAATCCAATCCCAATCCAATCCAAACGCAAATCCAGAAATACATCAGCAACATATCTCGTAGACATGGAAAGAACACCAAAGAGACTCACGTTCGAATGGACTCCCCCCCGGTCCCTCAATCGTCACATCAAAGTACCTTAAATTGTCATCGTGCGGCTCAGCAGCGATGCCCGGCGCCGGGTCCGCGACGAGGCGCTCCGTCTCCTATCGTGCGCGCACTCATCGACGTCAGTTCAGTGGTTTCTGGCTAGTTTCGAGAGGGGGAACAGACCTTGATGATGCGCTGGGATCCGATAAGCCTTTCAGTTTTGCACTTGTGCGAAGGAAGGAGGGGCAGGGGGCATACCTTCGGTAGGGACATTCTTACTTGCTTCTCCTACTTATCTAATTCTCCTAGTTCTTCGTCCAGCTGCTTTAACTTCTACTTCTCTGAACAAACGCACACCAAGAAACGAAGGGCGGAGGAGGAGGGAACGAGGGAGGGAACGAGACCGTTCGTGGGTTGTCGGTTACTGGGTTACAGTCAAAGGCAGAGAGAGAGAGTCTGGCCGCGGCGGCTCACCGGAATGGGCCAGGGTCGTGCTGAGTCAGCTGCATGGAGCGAGGTGGATATATCGGGCTCGATCGTGACTTGCAGACGACGATCGTCATCTTTGCACACGACCTCGCGTAACAAATTCAGTCTTTTGAAGCACACTGGCAAACTTTATGCAAGAACGCTGGTTTTTGACGACGCGAATATTCGATAGGCATGTATAGCGGCTTGTAGTTCCAGAAGGAGAGAAACAGATATGCTGATTTTTTTTGTTGCTTCCTCCAAGGTCCCAATCTAAAATCGTTGGTCCTACTGCACATTTTATGCCCTAGGTAAGACGTTAAATAAAGTTTTGAGACCTGTAGCTTGATAGAGACATGATATACGGCTATTCACCCTCACTCAACATACTAATTCACAGTATCCTCGAATATCTCACAAGCTCGAGGATTCAGATAAAATGAAGATCGTTGGCAACTAGGGAAGGTTCTACGTACAACACTTCGTGCTACAAGTACTAGTATTACTAGGAGACTCTATATGTAAGTATGAAGAATAGAAACTAGGTATCGGTATGCAATGGAAGGGGGTATATATTCCAACCGCGAGCTTACTCGCGTATGGACCGAAGCACAAAGTACGATGCGAGTGCTCCTGAACTGCTATTAAGACGAACAGCTTTCTCCATCAAAAACCGTACGCCTAATCCTCCTCACGCAGCGGAGTATTCAACGGGCCGCGCGATCAAATAACGTGCACCGTAGCATCGTTAGCCACATTCTTGACATCGGCATTGAGAGCCGAGACGTCCCGCTTTCGGAGTACGTCAACGGTGGGATCGTTGGCCACGTCCTTGACCTCGACGTTGGCAGCGGAGACGCCTTCAGTGCTGGGGTGCTGGCCCCGCTTGAGAACATCGATATCGGCATTGTTGAGCACGTCATCGACCAGGACGTTGACATCGACAAGGCCATCAGCGCCGTGGTGCTGGTCCCGCTTGAGAACATCGATATTGGGATTGTCGAGCACGTCATCGACCAGGGCGATGACATCGACAAGGCCATCAGTACCGTGGTGCTGGTCCCGCTTGAGGACGTCGATGTTGCTGAGGATGTCCCCGACCACGTTGTCGAGGTCAGTGGCCTCTCCTGCCTGGCGACGGACACCACCGAGAAGTCCACCAGTAATGGGGGAGCTGCCGACGCCACCTAAACTCCCAAGAAGATCACCGACAATGGGGATCCCACCGCCACCTGAATGTCCAAGAAGACCACCGACAATGGGAAGGTCACCGCCTGAACGTCTAAGAAGACCAGGAAGGGGGAGACCGCTGCCGCCACCCGAACCTCCAAGAAGACCACCGACAGCGGGGAGCCCGCCGCCTGAACCTCCAAGAAGACCGCCCAGAAGGGGTAAGCCGCTTGCGATGGAGGTAGCGTCCTCTGCGCGGCGGGGTAGAGGAAGGCCGCTGAGAAGACCACTAATAATAGGCAGCTCTCCGACCAAGTCATCTCCCGCGCGACGATGAATTCCGAACGCGTCGCAGACTATTTTAGCAACAGCGATGTTGTTGGGATCGATATTGCTTGGGGCTGCGGGAGATTGGAGGAACGCACGACAGGCATCGCTGACGGCCGAGATGGGAGGCACAGGAGAAGGGAGGGGTGCGGCGGATACGAGCCCCGAGAAGGCGAGGATGGATACGAGGGCAAAGGAACGCATTAGTGTTGGTATTAGGGAATGAAAAGAGTGTGTGGGTCAAGTAGTAGGACGAGAAGGTATACAGAATTCGGAGGGAGAGGTTCCGATGAAGAAGGTGCTGGGTGGCTGCATGGGGGTTTTATAGCGCGCTGGGCGATGGTGCGATTCTGACAGTAATACCGGAAGTAGAAGATTCCATTGCATGGCATCGCAATGGCGAATGCAGTAGACCGATCTAACTGTGAAAGTGAAAGAGAAACCGAGGAGTGGAGGAGAAGAAGCCAGCTTATCGCAGCCTTGCGATCGTTTATGAGGTGTTTATTTTAAGCTCAACGCGTCGACCGAATAAAAACTATGCAGAATTACTTCAAACGTCAGACCAGAGGTTAAAGAAACCGATTTGGACACTTGTAATAACCGGAGAATAGCAGTAGAGCCCACGCTTGCGTCTCACGCCTGCTGTATAGTATTTTGCAAATAATCGTCATGGAAAGAGAGAGCGGCGAAGTCAATCGTGTCATTAAACAATATGTTTGGCCATTACGGTAAGTAGGCATTCGTGGCCGGCGTCAATGTCAAAAACTCACTAATTGAGGTAAGCTTCGCAAGCTATTCGGCTTTGGAGTGAAATAGATACAACACGGGCGGACGTGCACGAGTACCGTTCAGAATGGAGACAGACTTGCTCTGTACTTAGTGCCTGTCTCATCATCACCAAGCTTTCAACTTCTTACCATCCTCGGGTCCATTGTAACTGTAACTCATGCAAGGACTGCACGCACACCGATATTGGGGTCTGATTTACCTGCGCTAAGGACCGAACTTGAAGACTACAGCGGTACGGAGTGCTCTTCGGGAGGAAAGCTCGAGTTCATTTCTCACCTTTCTAGAATATAGAAATTTACTCGCATCCAGACAAACTTTCCCTGAGCCTCTCAGTTGACCACTGAAATAGTACAGCTTGTTATCACGCGGAGAGGATGAGATTTAAGGCGTGTCGAACGAGGCGCTCTGTTCTTGTGTGCGCCCCATTCTCGCTTCCGTCAGTCTTCTTTCTGGACCCTCGGCGGCAGAGCCAGACTATGACTCAGACAATGACGGTTAGTGATCTACTAGTGGGAATATGATCAGACTCTAGTTCCCAGATCTCTATGTACAAAATGCAGAGGCTTACCATGGGGTATGTACTGTCATATTCTGTACGGGGAACGGAAGAAATGGGTAGTTACAGTTTCAAGGTCACGATCACGATAGTGGAAGAACTGAGTCATCAATATTTCAATGTGGGCACGCGGAGCTTTAATTCAGAGAGACGTGTGACGCGACGCGTCCGTGACAACTGCAAAAGCAACCAGCCACTAAGTTCTGAAGGCCTACTCGCGGCATAAATGAGTGCAGGTATCTTTAACGTGGGCTGACTGTGGAGGTGGTCAAGTTTTGCTACTATAGTATATAGATAAATTTGTCATTGAAGAGTTGAGGTAGTACGAAAATTGGCTAGGTTAGTGACTAGGCCATGTGCGTCCATCAACGTAAAATAAAACTCTTTGAATTAAGACTCGGAATCTTTCTCTATAAGAGGCTTGCCTCTCATAGAAGGAAATACCACTGGTATATATATACAAGTGGAAAGGGTGAAACATAGTAAAAACTAGATAGCCATGCTTCTGTGATTCCATCGAGATAAAGAATTGACTCGATGAGTGTTTTCTCGATATCACCCAGAACCTCGTTGGCATTATAGCGTCCTCCAGGCCCACCTTCAAGAGCCAAGTTTCTCAGTTCCCAAAACAGAAGATCCTTTTGTGCGAGAGCATTTTGCTGCTGAACTATGGCAAAGGCGGCTAATAACTACGGTGAAAATTTAGTATTGCTGCGACCTCTTATTCCATGAAGAACATTACAGCGATTTACTGAAACTCTATAGTCCCTCGTCCGTGATGTGGTATCCGCTAGCTCTATGATGCTGAACAGGAGATATAATGATGAAAGACATGGCAATCTTGAAGCCAATAGCAAAAGTAAGTCAGGACTTAGTGTGCGGACAAAGAGCCGGAGATCCTCAAGATTTGCTAACACCAGGTGTCAAGAATCAGCTCTAATTCACAATGCTTAATCAGAGGCGTATCCAAAAGCTCGATAGTCATTATGCTGCGAGCATGCAAACGCAGGAGGTCGATCGATATAGTGCCTTCCAACATAGGACTTAGCGACAGCTTGATTCTGCACAGTGATAGCAGTAGAAATGGTGTAATCGAAACCAGAATACCGTGCATCTAAACACGTCTATGAGAACGGCCACTATAATCAACAGAAGTCAGACTCAAAGTGAGATGCTGAAGGAGCAGTCGGTGTTTTCGAATGAAGTTCACGAAAGGAAAGATGACTGGCAGATGCTGGGAGTCGGAATTTCGTTGCTTGATAGAAAGCGCGACATGTCTTAGTTGTGGGAAGCTCCTCAATCGCGCAAAGAACTGAGAGAGATTAAGAATTCGGGATTGAATTCTTCTCTCTGAATCAGAAACGGTAACTGACAGCGTTCGGAGAGTGCTTACGAGGTGGTCCACGAAAATAACGAAGTGGTCCACGATGCTGTCAACTTCGGTTACTGGAAGCTCCGGTGTTATGACATACAACTCTTCGAGCTTTGAGAGTTTCACCTCCCCCAGGGTGACCAATAGCTCATGAGGAATGTCGATGCAGGACAAAGTCAGCTTCTTCAGACGAGTCCCCAGCCGTCCGACGAGAAGTGGGGAAAGCATCAAACTGAAGACTTCTGGGGTATACGAGAATCTGACTGATGAACATGTGGTTGTACCATTCGATGCCGTCCAGGTCACTTATAACGGCGATTATGAAGTGACATATGTTGTTTCGAAGGTGCTTCGGGGAGTCTCTTCAGTTCTAGCGTTCTCCTGTAATCAGACATCAAACTTGAGAAGCCTTATAAAATGTCTGAGATCGGTGGAAAGTGAGGCCGCCCTCTGCGGGGGAGTGAAGTAGGGTCCGATGACTACCTTGCGTATCAATTTGCTAACGCCGCTATCACTGCACATGCACATGGTGAAAGTCGCCAGAACACCATGAAAAATGCCTTGGGAATGAACAGTGAGCACTCACTGAGCAAGTTGGGTGTATAGTTCCTGTGCCTCGCAGTTGGCCTCGTTGAATGTTACAGTTCAGTAAAGGGCCTTCATGCCCTGCGCAAAGAGAACGCCATTGGTTCCCTCGGGGGCCCATCTCGAACAAGAAATGAGTTCCCAGTGGTAGGAAATCTGCAATCCTTTACCAGACGTCATTAGGAAGCGCTTTTGGTATGAACAGTATAGCAGGAGATTCTTGGAAGGGTCGATTGTGGGGTGTACTCAGAGACAGGACAGCACAATAATCACATCGTTTGCAGTTATCCTGCATCTGGCTGTCGTGGGAGCGCCTTTCTATTCTCCCTTTTGGTAGCAAATCAGGCTACGCTTTGAGCAAGTGTGGGAAAGTAGTGCGGTAAAATCCGGTCAAAAGAACGTGGAAGGCGCGTCGCGCTAGCCCAGTGAGTGTTCTTCAACAGAGCCATTTAAATAAAACTTGCAATTTTTTTTATTGAATGATAATGCTTCGGATTTAACTACAACTACAGAGCTTATAATTATACCCTTGAAAACGATCGTGAATGCGTAATGGTGGATATGGAATCACTGATACTATTACTCATCTACCCGGCAAAATGTTGTCTACCGAGCGGTTTTATCATGTTACAAAATTTGAATGACAGACCGAATCCGGACTTCTCGATACATGAAATATTACGAGTCACTGGCAGCTCCATTTCAAACGCCCACTTGTTCCCCCGAGCCGGAGAATGAGCTCTTCTCCTCAACCGGCGACTGTACCTTCTCGCCATGAGATCCCGCAGCGTCCTCACCGTGTCCGCGGATTATATTGACTGTTTCATCACCGTCGAATAGACTGAATGGATATGATATTAGCATATTACTATCAAATAGACAATCGGGACGAAGAAATAATGACGTACGCAGCAGTTTCTTCGAGTGTGCGCTATAGTGAGGTAATGTCAGTGCAGGTTGAGCGCATTGTTATAAAAAATGGAAGAAAAAAATGATAGACATACGTTCTTCGTCTCGACGAGGTAGAAGTAGATGAATATGAGCTCAAACGTGAGCCAGGCGACATATACCGTCTGTTGTTGTGAGTTTGAGCTGCTGTCGACTCGCACACAGGGCTGAAAAGACGCACATAGTACTTCCATCCAATACTACAATCAAAACAAGGAATAAATTTCGAATTATTCTTTCATAATGCATGAAATAACTTACGCTTGTAATGCGATAGGGTTCACATATCTTCATCGCCATGCGTTAGCTATTGCTTTTGCAGTCGAGAAGTCAATATTCAAAACTTACTGATTAAAGATGAGGGACAGCGATATTGTGAAGTTGAATACTGTCAGGCCTTTGGAGCGGAGACTATAGGGAAGAATCTCAACAGTGTAGCTGTGTGTTTTCAGTTATTAATGAGATTAAAGAAAGACAATGACAAATATAGATGGCATACGTTACGATCAGTGGGGAATACGCCAGCTGTAAAGATCATAAAAACATGAATAACGTTAATAAAGTAAGAATGAACGTACGGCATCTGGAAGAATTAATCAGTGAAGAGCTCGAATGTATATGAGGGTATATATACTTACAAAACGTCGTAAAGAGAACTGTAATGCACATAAAAATATATGTTAGCCGTTATCTGTCTAACTACTATAAATGCTCTTACAGATGGTAAAAATAAATGCATGTCCCGCGGCCGGTTTGGCATGCATAGAATACTGCGCGAAACAGATAGTCTCGAGTATCCACGCCAGCAGCATCCCTTCAGGTGAGCAATGTTTAGCATTTACGTAAGCGGGAGTTTATCTGCAAAGGAGAGAATCTTACCGCCGGTAGATATGAGGAACAGCTTCCGTCTTCCGACTTTATCACAGAGCAGAGAGGCGAACACGCAGATTATAAAGTTGTAGATTTGCATGACACCATTCTGTTGGAGGAGAATATATTAAGAAAGAAATACATTAAGATAAACAAAAGTTGTGACTTGCGATTAAGAGCTGAATGGTTGCATCAGTGACTTTTGTAAGTTGTCAGAGGATGCATAATGTTCGAGAAGATAAATTTACACACTTCCAATGGCGTCAAGGACCTTGTTCAGATCTGTTGAAAGTGACTAAGGAGATGTAAATTGAGCGCCTGAAATTTTCTGCTTACAGTATGACCTGACAATGGAGTTGGCCAGTGAATATTACTTCTAGAAAGACAACGAAGGAAGACACGCTTACGCCAACCCATTTCCAGACCACTGCGAGAAGAATGCAATGGCAATGATAATCCTCATGCGGCGCCTGTTACCGGGGGTCTTGAACAGTGTATGCCAGTTGACGCTCTTCTGCACTTCCCGGTCGAGGTTAATGGAGTTCTTGATCTCGTGAAACTCGTACTCCACGAGAGGGTCATTCCTGGAAACGAAAGGCACATGAGCAAAGGTGAGCTGATAGTTATATCAAAGATAACTACTCACTCGTTTCCTCTAGCGTGATAGTATGCCAGAGTGTGAAGTGCCTTCGCATCCCTTGAGGAGAGCAGTGAATGAATATGAATATAAAATTTAATAAAGCTCCAATCACTGACTTTCCCTTGCTCACAAGCCAACGAGGCGATTCTGGTACGAACCATATCGTAAACATCTGGATCACAGAAGGAAGGCCCTGAATCGCAGATGGGATTCTCCAAGACCAGCTACTTTGCACGCGGAACGTTCCGAAGGTCTTCAAACGATAGAGGTGGTTTCTTTAGGATGTATTAAATTTGGATATGATGGAGGGACTTACGGTCCATGCGGCGCTGAAGAGGAGTTTACAACGTTTTCGTTAGGATTAATTCATGGATGTAGTGCGTGTGAAGCACGTACATAATGCTTCCGAATATCCTAAGTATGCAGGCATGATGTCAGTGGCAGTACTCCGCAGCAGTGCGAGACCTACCAAAGACTGTTATAGAGCGATGTAAGCTGACCTCGGTGACCTATAAAAGACAAGTACGTGAAATCGGATGGAATGAGGCAAAGACTAAGTAAAGTAACCCACTGGGATAAGATATTTCTGCAATCAACATTGATGCACCTGTTGTTGCGAAAGTCAAGCCAAAACCGATTAACCATCTGAGAAAGGGGTAAAATGGTTTATCGCCTTCAGTATTATTGATGGGCTGACACAAACCTAGCTCCAATAAACATGTGGACGTTCTGCGAAGCAGTTTGCACCACAGTCGCAGCAATCATGATAGAAGCACCCCAAACAATATTGGCCTTTCTGCCCAATATATCTGCCATGTAGGGAGCGAAGGGCAGTCCACAGAGAGATCCAATATTCTACATGAAATTTATATCCAGGAGGAATGCAAGATAATTATGAAATATACCTGAATGGCGTTCAATAATCCAAGCTGAAGGATAAAATGAGCTGGGGAATATGTCTGTGTTATAGATATCTTCAAAAGACGTACAGCACTACCAGTAGGGTTATTGAACGCATTTCTCCACTGAGGAAGAGACTGAAGGCCGTCTGTAGAGCATGTTAACGATGATACACGCCGAAAACAAGAGAACCTCAACTTACTCATCATGCTTCCTATATTGGTGTGGATATGAGCGCTGTTATGGATCTGAATAAGTGAACGGTGAACGAACCATCATATCCGTTCGTGGAGGACGTGATAAGCCTTTTATTGACAAATAAGTAGCAGTTGCCAACGACTATGAATATAGTTACTGCCTACAAGACTGTAATCCATAGGTTAAGCACAATCAAACCTGGTTATATAAAGTAAGTATATCATAAAATCGAAGTATACGAAAAGCTCACGTCGATTTCTGTACCATGGCGTTGTATCGAGGAGATGTGCGTAACTCTTAACTTCTCCGGCATTTGAAATAGCTGGTCCTCCTCCCATGGTTAGTTAGTCGCGGGGCAGAATCAGAGTGCCTTGGTAATAGAGGCTCCGTTTTCTACGACGGTCCTCGGAAAAATAACCCCCATGCGGAACGGAAGAGCGTTAGGGGCGTCGCACATGGGAAGGCTCTTGTTGAAGAGTTACGAAGCCGGACCACGCCACCCTCGGGTGTAAATAGATTATGCTTGCCTGAGATTCGCTGCTCAAATTACGAGAGATTTTGTTTAAAGAAGAAGGCGGTCCCATTAGTTTGGAAGAAGAGCACCAATACGATCAGTCACTGCTGTCATGAGAGCAACCTAAAGTGTCAAATGACTTGGGATTTATTTCTGTCGCTCTCCTCGAGGAAGCCAATCTATAACAGTCCGCTTGAACTTCTCCAGATCACGATGGCCTTAATGTATACGAGGTTTCGAGTGTACAAAGTATTATGCCTGATTGAGGAAACATTCCGAACCTGACGGCCGGGATCATAGAAATAATTAGCGATTTCATTGAGCCCCAAAATATCTTCAGGAGTGAAAGCATATCATACTAAATGAGTATCAAGGTTAACTGGAACCGGTCAACGGCGTGAGTGGCTTTGGGTAAGGATGTTGGCAGAAGGTGGTTTGGTTGAATCGCGCCAGGGCTTCCCGGAGTGTGCCACTGAGCGATTTAAAGTCCAGCAGTTGATAAGTTTAAAGTCTGGACTCCTGATTGAAGTACTTACGTTCAGAAAATATCGCGGTTCAATTCACGGTTCACAGCTCCAAATGGATGTCACTCCTTCTTAAAATCATTGTTTAGCAGATAGCATACGCATACCCAGTCAGTTTCGAACCGTCAAATGACATATAACCCAAACAAAAGCTATTATCTCGGGAACTTCAATGGTTACAAACTCAGCGCTCAGCCTCTATACCTTCTCCCCCGACCCGGAAAATGAGCTCTTCTCCTCGACCCGCATCTCGGTAGGCTGGGGCCACTCATTGGGCATTGCTTCCCCGCCGTGTCCACGGATCATGTTGACTGTGTCATCGCCGTCGAATAAACTGAGTAGAAAAAGGATAAGGATGATTACATTAATTAGGTTTGTCAATGAGAAGGTAGAACAACTTACGCAGCAGTTTCCTCTAGCGTACGCTACGAAAATTGTAGCAGAAATTCAGCGAATTCCTTGACAAAGGGAAGCACGTTATACAGTAGAAAACATACGTTCTTTGTCTCTACGAGGTAGAAGTAGATGAATATGAGCTCGAACGTGAGCCAGGCTACGTAGACCGTCTATAAATTGCAGCACACGTTAGATGTCTAGGCAAATATGAAAGAGTTCCTGAAGACGGACGTAATATTTCCATCCAATTCTAAAGCCAAAAGCAAGCAGAAAAATGAATTTAGATTTGTGTTTAAGGCACCTTGGAAGACTTACGCTTGTAGAGCGATGGGGTTCACATATCTGTTGTAAAGGTTTAGAACCATGAGCTACTTATTTTACTCCGCATAGAAATGATCTAGCACTTACTGGTTAAAGATAAGGGAGAGGGATATAGTGAAGTTGAAAACCGTCAAGCCCTTGGAGCGGAGGGTGTACGGAAGGATTTCGACTGTGTAGCTGAAAATCACAGGTCAGCCGGAGACAAGAAGGATGACTATGGGCGGCAGGATTGGAACGCACGTTACTATCAGGGGAGAGTACGCCAGCTATATATTATAAAAAATATATGTTATTTGAAGTATAGAGAGGGTGGAAGACATACAGCATCTGCAAGAATGAAATAATCAATAAACAGTTGAAATAAATAGAAGACGAAATCTTACAAAAAGTTCCAAACAGAACTGCGGCGAGCATAAAACAAGATTTAAAAGTCCTATTTGTAATCAATGCATATAATGCTCTTACAGATAGTGAAGATGAACGCATGTCCCGCAGCCGCCTTCCCGTGTTCTGAATACAATGCAAAACAAATGGTTTCGAGTATCCACGCAAGAAGCATTCCTTGAGTCAATAAGCGATCGGTAAATAACTTATGTGTGAACAGAAAGGTAATACCTGCAGTAGAAATGAGGAATAGCTTCCGCCGTCCGATTCTATCGCAGAGGAGAGAGGCGAAAAGGCAAATGATGAAATTGTATATGTTGCCAATGCCATTCTTGAAGTGGAGATGTAAACAGAAAAATGTATGTCAAGCGCCGGGATATGACTTACGATCAGGAGCTGAATGGTTGGATCCGTGACTGATCGGTGTTAGAGAATGGATCGTTTTCAAAGAGATACATTTTATTCACCTCCAATGGCGTCGAGCACCTTGTTCAGATCTATTCATAATTGATTCAGAAAGTCTACAAACTATTCCCGACATTTGTTTTCCACTTACAATATGACCTAAGAGGTTAATGGTTGCCATTAAATGGAGAAAAAAGATATGAGTCGAGATTTACGTACGCCAGTCCATTCCCAGACCACTGGGAAAAGAATGCAATTGCAATGATAATCCGCATGCGGCGCCTGTTCCCTGGGGTCTTGAACAAGGTAAGCCAGCTGACAGTTTGTGCCACCTGTCGGTCTAGATCGATGGAAGCCTTGATCTCATGGAACTCGTATTCGACGAGAGGATCATGTCTGGACAGCGGTCACGCATAATGAGGGGCTTAAATAGGGACCAACAGTGAAACAAAACCACCCACGCGTTGCCTCTTGCATGGTAGTACGCCAGAGTGTGAAGTGCTTTTGCATCTCTTTAAAGATACGAGCAATCTAGTAAGTACGGAAATAGACGATAATATAAAATCTCAAAATACTGACCGGCCCTTGCTCACAAGCCAACGAGGCGATTCCGGCACGAACCATATAGTAAAAATCTGGATGACGGAGGGAAGGCCTTGGATCGCAGAAGGAATTCGCCAAGACCAACTATTTTGCACTTTGAACGTTCCGAATGTCTTCGAAAGGTAGAAAAGATGGGCTCTTGAGAACAGGTTATATTTGGATGTGATCGAGAGACTTACTGTCCATGCGGCACTGAAGAGGAGACAATGTTTTGGTAAGGATTAATTCAACGGACGAAGTGCGCCTGAATGGACCCACATGATACTTCCGAATATCCTGTGTAACCGAGATGCGATAGTGTCAGCGACGATACTCCGCAGCAGTAGAATACATACCAAAGACTGTTATAGAGCGAAGTAAGTTGGCCTCGATGACCTATAGAGTTACACATGAAAATCGACTAAAGGAGCACGAAGATTAAGGCAACACACTCGGATAAGATATTTCTGCAATCAACATCGAAGCACCGGTCGTCGCAAAGGTCAATCCGAAGCCTATTAACCACCTTACATGGAAAAATAAATTATTTTTGCCAACATGACTTAGAAGCTGATGCGGACCTAGCGCCGATAAACATGTGAACATTCTGCGAAGCGGTCTGTACCACAGTGGCCGCGACCATGATTGAGGCACCCCAGGCGATGTTGGTCTTTCTGCCGAAGATATCTGCCATGTATGGAGCGAAAGGAAGTCCGCAGAGAGATCCAATGTTCTGAATGGCGTTCAAAAGTCCAAGCTACGAACATAAAACGAGTCAGATGTGCTTGGTTTGCTCATCGTACATATTAAAACAGTACAGCACTGCCGGTGGGGTTATTGAAAGCATTTCTCCACTGGGGAAGAGATTGAAGCCCGTCTGTATAGCAATAGATTGAGCTATGAATATCCAATCTTCCACCAGGAAACAAACAGAGCTTACTCATCATGCTCCCTAGATTCGTGGTACTGATAAGCCGCAGTTATGAATCTGAAGCAAAGCAAACGAACCATCATAACCATTCGTAGAGGAAGTGATAAGTCTGATGTCGGGACGGTTAATGGTGCGTCAGGGTGTATCAATATAATTGACTGCGTACAAGACCGTGATCCATAAGTTAAGCACAATCAAGCCTGTCCGCGAAAGCTGAGTATTATGAATCTGGAGTACACACAAATCTTACGGCGATTCTTGTACCATGGTGTGGTATCAAGGAGGTGTGCATAGCTTTTCACTTCACCGGCATTGGAAACAGCTGGTCCTCCGGCCATGATTCGTGGTTCTTTGTGGGGTGGAAACAGAAGAACACGATAGTAGAAGTCTCATTTTCCACTGAAGTATGCGGGGAAATAACGGAGCAGTCCAAGAATGGTACGAGAGGCATGACACATGAGAATGTTATGTCGAGGAGTAATATGAGCACGGACCGCGCCACCCCGCAATAGAGTGCCAGCCTGAGGCCTAATCCTCCCGTTATGAAAGCAGTTGTTCAATGAAGGAAGCGGCATCGATATCCCAGAATAAAAATACTGCTACAATCAACTAACTCAGCGCAGTCACAAGAACGGAATAGAAGGGTCAACTGACTTAGTGATTTATTTCCGGGCATCCCCTAGAGTAAGCCAGGATATCTACAGCTGCCACGCATGTCAGTGCGGCGTTCAAACTTCCAAAACTTCGACTCTTACAGGGTTTCGCGGACCGAATCGAGGGGGATTTCCTAATTCTGAAGGGAGAGAGGAACATGAGAAGGAATACCCTGAGAGATTTCTTAACAAAAAGGCTGTAACGCGCTCGAGCCTTTATGACTTCGCGTTCACCTTCAGGCCTGAGTTTATTCAGGGCTTAGCCGAATCAAAATTGGGTCGTTGAAAAAAATACAGGCATCACCATCACCAGAGTTCAGGTCAACTCTGTTGCATAAGGATCAAATGCAATGCAATCATGTATTCACTGAAAGGTATAAGACATATGTGCATCTCATACAGGCGAGACGTAGGTGACACGCACATAATGACGGCAATGACTGCGAGCAGATTTAGAGAGAAATAGAAAGGCACCCAAATGTGGACGAGAATGAGCCGGCAGAAGCAGTCTCCAGCACACATCCTCCCACCACAGGACAATAACTGCACAGTAACAACGCAGCTATGCGCCTATGTACGCGCTGGAGAGCTCCGTGGGTGTTATATTTACTCGAGCGCATGGAATACTGGTTAAGCATGATAGAATAATGCCAAAAAAATTGCGCGACTTGCCCTCAGCTCCGCCCACTCCTTTTAAAACTCGAAACCCACTCCTCGGCGTCGTGCCATCTGCATGTATCCACGACAGGTATGTGATCTGATGCTCAGAATACATAGGATACTCAAAACAACGACAACGACGCAAGAAGCTTAGAAAGCTGCAGCGCAATACCGGACGCGACAAATGAAAGCCACATACTTAACTGTAGAGCGCAGAGCTGAAAGAGGCTCTGAGGCCTGGATGGAGAGGAAGCTTTTCGGATGGATGCGGGTGCGCTGGTAATGTTCAGATCGTGAGTGAAGTTGATTCGAGGTCACTGTCTTCTCCTATCGTCACGGATAGTCTGAAAGCAAGACTAGTCGATGTGAGGAGCATTGACTCCTGAATTAGAACGAGGGAGGCGCACGTCGAAGGCCGGACGTTTCCGCCGAACTTTCCCGGAAGTTGACATACAAATAGAATTTTCGTATGGTCACATTGGCTTGAGTATATCAGAGCTTCACAGATATTCCTCATGGATTGACACAATGTGAAACGATGAGTAGGTCCGGTTTTTAATTGCGTAGAAGTATTTACCCACTCTGATTTACAGAAATTGGCAGGTGGGAATATATATATCAAATCATTTCTGTTTTGTCGAGGGAGAAGGTAAACAACTCCAAAGAAAGTGTTGCCCACTAAATAACCCTATGCATGATAAGCACATCATATTGCAGCATTCTTTGCCAGAATGCAGAATTCGTGATGTTTAAGTCACCCCCCCCTGGCCACCATGAGCAGCTGCCTCATAGCAAGCCTGAGGGGATGGTTGCTTGTGATCTGGCTGTGCTTGGATCATGCTGGATTGCAATTTCCTGCCTTATTCAGCAATTCTCCAACTCCTTTGTCTTTCCCCCTGCTGGTTGAACCTCTGACACCACTCAGCATAATGTCCTCAAATCTATTGTTCTCCAACATTTGCTATTTGTGGTATTTTTCTAAACATAGGTTGAACCAATCTACCTGAATTCTCTGACTCATTAGGCAGGAGGCTCAAATGGTCCTTTGTGACCATTTCCCCTGCCTGTTCAGGCAATATCCTGCTCTCCTCCTCTATAATTGGTAGAAAACAAAAGTACCTCAAAACCAATCCACCTAGCACCACTGTTTTCTCTGTCAGGGGAAGTGTTTTTAAGATCAGCAATTCACCAATGGCTTGTCTTTGTTCACAGAAGCCCTTGCTTTCACTTGCAACTCCAGCCATTTTAGGTCTCCTGCCCTGCACTTTTCATTGCACTCTTCAAACACTGATATCTCACATTATTGTTACAAATACCTTCTCATAAGATGTCACTTATAAGATGCCCTTAGGTATTTGTTGTGGCTGCTATTGTATTCTGATGCACTGTTGTTCTTTTGAAGGGCAAGCTTGCTTCAGGACCCTGCAACATCTGTGGCAAGGTCATTAAATGCAAGTGTGACCTCAAACAACACATGAATATCCATGACAAAGATAAGGAGTTAATGTAAATATTTTATGCAAGCAATGCACTTACATTCTTTTTGCCAAGGATGAAATATTGTACCTATACAGATTGCCATTTTAAAACTCTTCAGTTTTCCAACCTCAGGACCCACAAAATATTGAAACAGTATGTTTTCATAAACTATAACTATCCTTTGCTTTTTTGCTCATAAAATCTTGCCAGTACCTAAGAAAGGCCCTATAGTTGCCCTGATTGCAACAAAACCTTTGCAGATCCTGGATCCTTCAGCAGACACAAGAAAAATCTCAGACACAGCCCCTCCCCTGTGTCAAGATATTTCTCCTCTGGAGCAGTAGGAAAGCAGAAGTTGACCAAGGAATCCCCCTGTGCAGAGCTGTACTCCCAACCTAATGTGCCTTCCAGATCATCTCATTCATCAACATCAGAATTATTCCCCTCCAAGGCTTCAAGCTCATTACTGTCCTTGCCTTCTTCACCTTTACCCTCACCACCTTGGGGCCCAGCTTTGTCATCTTCTTCAGACTCTTCAGATGCATGGGTACTGACTTATGCTGTCAAGAGAAACACTATCTTTACAAGCACTTATCCATCTCTTTACAAACTTAGACCTCTGTCCAAGGAGGAAGAGAACAGCAAATAGTGGGAGAATTCAGATGAGAAATTCTTTGTATTCAACTTCCCTGGGGATAAAATAAAACCTCTCTTTATGCAGGCCTTTACCTATAGGGGCCTTGAAGATGACTTAGATTATATTCTGATGTTAGGCAACCCACAAACTGGAAACATTTTATCCCCTGGATATATCACATCTGAGGTGTGTACCACCCCTTGACAGAACTGATGGACCCACTTATGGACACTATTCTTGGAAGTGTGGTTGAACAGGAGGAACTGTTTGCAGAGTCTTCCACTGGTGTAGGCCTATCAGCTGACAAGGATGTTTTCTATGATAATTTCTCACAAGTTATTGCTCACTTTCCCTTGGAAAGCAATGAAACCATGGCCAATGTATCCTCTCTCCCTGATTTTCAATTGTCTCTTTCTCCTGAAGATGTTGATTACTTATTGTTGTCTTTCCCTGTGGAAGTTGGCAACTCACAACAACTGGAAATGTTTGGCTGCAACTGGAGCCTTCTGTATATTTCTGGGATGGAATTCAACAGAAATGCCTTCTAGTAGAATTTGCTGCTATCCTGTTCTTCCACAGGAATTAATCTCAACCCATCTGAAGCTCCTCATAGTAATATATTTGATGAGATTTCATGGAACCTGGAGTATGGTAATTCCTCTAGAACTATCAAGGGTTTTGTCTTTGCCAACAATGCTGGCATACTCTACTGAAATCAGATTTTTATTTCATCTCATACTCCCTTGTTAAAATAAATGATGCAGTCTCAATGTCATTAGAGACAATCTGTCCTCAAAAGGATAAGGGGGAGGTTCCAAGAGGGCAAATAGATGAGTACATACAACAATTGTAGACTACATATATACTACTGAATGTGAAACATATACACCAATGCAGTTAGCTATAGAAAAGCCACAAGAATGTAAACTAAAGGAAGTGAGATATATGCGAAAATGCGGTGACATTGCGAAATACTCGCAAACTGTGATCCAATATTCCAACATCCCTATCGCGTCACTAGTCATCTGTGCAACTTTCTCATTAACATGTTTTTAATTTAAATTCCAATCTTTCACTGAGTTGTCTTCGTTTGTACAATCGAATTAATATTTGTACTTCCTACACTATGGTGCACTGGTCACATACAGTAGAATATCAGTATTGAGTATTCTCCTTGTATTTCGGAAAGGATGTCATTATGCGCGTGAAGCAAGTCGCGCGTCGCGTCGCGTCATATTCAGGTCATGGGCACCCCTTCAGGGCAGGTTCGGCGGAACCATGTTGCCAGCCCGGGGATACACTTAGATCCTTTTTCGAACCATCTCCCACTCTGCTCATCTCTCTCGTCCAGATTCACCATTTGAACAGAAGAGTTGTTACGTGCGTGGAAGGTGGATTCAGGTGTTTTGACTAGCATCATCCTCCATCATTCTCCCGATGCTAATCAGGAGTTTGACAGGGTATGACATGCACCCACTTTCTGCGGCTGCGGCTGGCATCGATCCCTGGATTACGCACTACGGACTCGTAACTGGTAAACATTAGTTTGACGAGTCTTACTAGGATAGCCAAATTCAACGCCATTCATAAAGACACGACAAAAACTCAAAAGGATGTACTAGGTCACCATGAATCAGGCGTTACTGCATCAGATGCATAGAGGATGCAGACATGATGAAGTTACTCGGGGAACCAACAAAGCGCAGCATTACTTCACTGATCATATCACGGCGACGAGCAGTGGACTTGCAGTGGCTGGTACTGAAATGTTGTTCTAGTGTTTCCCATTTCATGGGCTCTAAAAGCTTTGCCTGTCATCTTCGCTCTTGCCGTCTCATTCTCCGAGGTGCATTCTGATTCAGCTATGTCTGATTTCAAACTTTCATTGCTCTGGGACCCAAGCCCTTGGAAGATTCCCTTTGCATTGGCTCTCATCTTTGTTTTATCGAGGGTGCAGAAGCTTTTGAATGGATTAAAAGTGCGCTGGATCCACTCATATTTCAGCCAAATAGTATCTTAACATGAAAGATATATCTTAGGCGGTGAATCGCATGCACGGATTGCGTATACCTTTTCAGCCATTTTCAATCCTCGGTGCCTTGCTACCAACTACGTGGTGGAACCCTGGGGTGCAATTCGTCTGGCTTTGGAGACATCGACGTAAGTTACGTGTTAAACTTGACGCTGCCTGTATAATTATCCTATACGACAAGTCTATAAGCAATTCCCAAATCATAGTGATACCTTCTCTATGATTCCCTTCCTATACGGAGATCCAGCGATATTCAGCTCGAATCTGGACGTCTTGCGGCAGCTGGTGGGCTCGGGATCAAAAACGGATTTTATCAAGACCACAGTGTCTCTTGGGTGAGCGCATTTTACTCGATCGACGTTCACTTTACAAACTGCATGAGAATGGGTAGAAATTGGGGCACGAACCTTGTTACTGCAGAGGGAGAGGTATGGAGGAAGCATAGACGTATTATGGGACCGGCTTTTAATAATAAGCTGTGAGTCAGTCTATAGGGTCTTAATTTCGAGAAGGATATTAACTTTATGGAGATATGAGAATGTCTGGTCGGAGACTCTTCGAACATATTATGAAATGATCTCAGTAGAAGGATGGAGCAGTAAAAAGGTAGTCGATGTTCCTGCTGTGCAGACATTGACGTTCAAGGTACGACACATTAGATATCTGGTTACCTCTCTTGTCATACCAATATTGTCACCCTGCAGGTTGCTCTCTTACTCGTTGGAAAGTGCGGTTTTGGGTTCCACTTCGACTGGTCCACACCACCGAAGGCCCCCCATGGAAAGATGTCGTTCCAAGAAGCCCTCCGAATCTTACTGGACGCGACAATGATCATTGGATTTGTGCCGAAGTGGATCCAGTGTCTTCCACTTCCTATGTTCAATGAAATACGTGAGGCGGATCGAGAGATGAGAAAGTTCATGCAGGGGCAGGTTGCGACGAAAAAGAAGGAATATGGGAGTAGGGTGGATAGCGAGGAATTCGAGAATGATAAAGCGGTCGACGTGTTCACGCTGCTTGTGAAGGCAAACCAAGAGGAGGAAGGGAAGTTCAAATTGGATAACGACGAAGTGGTAAATTTATATCTTATCTCTCTGCAGGGCATTTGATAACTAATTTCCTATGAATAGATTGGCAATGTATTCATCATGTTGTTTGCGGGCCATGGTAACTGATACTTTCTGTTCGGTATATCCAGGACTCTAATCATCGCTCTGATTTGAAACAGAAACCACCGCCAACACACTTGCTGCTGCGCTAGCTTTTCTAGCTGTCCATCGCGATATTCAAACCGAATTACTGGAACAGATTATGTCTGTCGTCGGACCTGATCGCGAACCTGTCAGTTTTACTGTCCCTAGCATCCTGGCTTTCATTAATGGAGGTTAAACTAGGCTTTCGACGATTATCCCAAACTCGACAAAGTCCTGGCTGCGTTTTATGAAACTCTGCGCATGTATCGTAAGCCGTCATTCTATTTTAAATCTTCTTCGTGAATTTAGCATATCATTATCACGTACAGCGACCGCATATGTCATGATACGAGAAGCCACAAAAGATACTGCGCTCAATATCCCCAATCTGAAGAGCCAGGAAGGTAGCACAACTATTCCTATTCCGAAGAGAATGAAGGTAAATCATTATGTGTCTTATTCTCGATTTGCCGAATTCTTATTTTGTAAAAATTAAGATCATGGTCGACATGGTCGGTATCCGTAAGTATTTCCTTAGAGCTACTCAGTTGATATTGGCTGAACTTATTCGTTTCCAATTATGTCTCTCAGAGTATAATCCGCGCTACTATGATGAGCCCGAAAAGTTCAAACCTTCTCGGTGGTACGGAGAATCTAACGACTCTGAATTATTTACTGCCTTCGGCGTAGGTTAGTATTCTGCGCCGGCTGGGGCTCTTCGACAATTTATTAATATCGCGACATGCAGGACCACGCATGTGTATTGGGAGAAAATTTGCCACAACTGAAGCAGTCTGCTTTCTAACGATGCTTTTGAGAGAATGGCGGGTCGAGCCTTTACTCCAAGAGGGTGAAAAGGAAGATGGGTGGCGTGCTAGAGTATTCCGTGCAGAATTGGGTATGACGCTTGGTATCTCGAAGGTGCCTGTGCGGCTTGTGCGGAGGGACTCAGCCAACTAATAGTTAAGCACCTCATAATAAATATAGATGCTCTTATTTTTTTTCTGCAGCCAAGATCTTTCATGACAACAGCCTCAGCAGGGCCGCACTTTGCACTCATTTTCTGTGGGTCACCCGGGCCGGCCTTTGTACTTGATCTGTACCAAATGCGTCACACATGCGTGACGGTCACTTATTTTCAAGTTTCCGAGTCGCCGACGCGTCCAGCCCAACTTTGAAGTTCAAGCTCAATGTCATATGGCGAAGCGCTCTCGTTTCAGGATGAATGGGTCTATTCTAGCTGCCAACGGTCCATAATTCTTTTCTGTGCTTTCTCCCTTGTCGACTGCATGATGTCAGTGGCAAGCCGGCAAAAACTGGGTGTGACAGGCTCTATCAAGGATGTTCGAGACCTTTGTTGCTGAATTTGTACTTCTGTTCAAGCTCCTGGCACATAAAGCAATGACACGGACAGGGGTTTTTTATCCTCCATCGATCGATCATGGCTACACCAACGCAGCTCAAGGAAGAGGGTAATGCACTATTCGCACAGAAGAACTTTGTTGGTGCCATTGAGAAGTATACGCGAGCCATTACTCAGGAGCCATCGAATGCGATCTACTACGCGAACCGCGCCCAAGCTCGCTTGTCTATGAAGAAGTAGGTCCTGCGAAGATTCATGGCCGATTTTCGCTGCTGATTTCTCTTCTATCAGTTATGCTGGTGCTCTTTCTGATTCCAAGAAGGTTTGTTCTTTTACTTCCCTGCTCGGCCATGGCATTGATTTCTTCCTCTACATTAGGCGACAGAACTCGACCGTAACTACTGCAAGGCATGGCTGCGTCTCGGCGATGCACACGACGTCAGTCCTTCGTCTACATTATTCTGCCTGCGAGCACAGACCAAGTATTAGTACAGGGTTTGAACGCGTACCCAGAGGCTATCGAAGCATACCAGCAAGCCATCGACGTCTTACCTACTACAAACCGAACGCCAATAGAACAGAGTTTGTTGAATAACTCGAAGATGGTGCTGCAGCAAATGATGACAAAAATTCTGGATCCGCGTACAATGTACGCCCTACGGCTTCTTTTCTGTTGTTCTGCATTTCGATAACCTACCACATCGTTTCAGGCCCTACGAACTCCTAGCTGCAGTAGCTCGCGCACATGACATCTCCATCTCGACTAACATGCAGTCCCCAGATAAACTTCCAACCCTACGCAAAGCCCTGTTCCGACATCCAAAATGGGGCACCGAACCCCGTGTGCGGCTGCTTTTCATACCACAAGATGATAATGAGCCCTTGCGTGAAGTGGAGTATAATACGGGACCAGGGTTCACCCAGCAGATTTCGAAACTGCTGGGGTGTGAGCTCACAGATGCGGTGGTATTACATTCTGAGGACCAGATTGCATACGTCGGTGTTCTTTCGTTCTCTCTTCGAACAGTCGTGGCTGATTAGATTCCATGTATAGGCGAGTGGCAAAGCTCATGGTGTCGGCCTCGGACGCCTACACACTACGTACGAGGCGTTTATGGGCGACACGGCTGTCACCCGACGCTCAATAAACCGACGAGCATCTAGGCTGCTTCGCCGACCAGATATACATGGACCCATTGCTATTATGAAAACCACGTTCATCAAATCGCACGATGACAAATTTGGCCATTCGGAGGATATATTGTGCTTCGAGCATGTGACAGAAGCGGAGCTGAAGGGAGAGGAGTATAACAGAAAGAGAGAGGAGTGGGTGAGTAAGATGGGGACGGGTGATGCCCCAACAGTCATCGAGATATCTTAATAGGTAAAATATGAGGGGTCTGGTTTTCTGCTGTACAACAGACTGTTCCGTTGTCCTTCGTTCTTATATTCGTAATGATGAATGGAATCGTATTTGCTTTGGTTTCAGGCTGCACCAGCACATTGACAATAGCGGTTAACATCCTTGATGACAGCTATAAGCTTCGACTATGCTAGATGCATCTTAGTCGAGTCTTTGTACCGTGCGATTACTCTATATTGTTATCTTTCCCGTAAACACATTCGGTAACGAAAGGTAGAAATCATTATGATTACGAAGTAGAAGATCACAAATGTAATACATTATCATCGGTCTTCACTGGTAGATCTAAAACACAGTGACTTCCACCCCCGTATGGCCTGGAACAGGGCCCCGTCCTCTCGTCAAGTGGATCCATTCCGCCCTGAGTCGTTTATACCTGTCGCTCTTGAGCTCGTCTTCGTCCAAATCCTCATAGCACAGGATCTCATCGAGGGACTCCAAAGGCTCAGAAGTCGACTTAATCGCTGTGTGTTTTGACACGAGGATGGGGCCGTGCATGCCTGGGCGACACAAGAGCGCAGAGGCACGATGATTGAGCGGGCGCACGTTGATGGCGTTGTCATCCATCCATGCTTCGTAAGATGCGTGGGTCCGCCCGATGCCCACGCCATTAGGGTTGCCTTGGGCCTAGAGACCGACGGCATCAGATATACCCACAACAAATCCCCTTCAGCGAGGAGCCTCACTCACACGAGCAGCATGATCCTCCGAGTGTAACACTACACGATCAACGAAGTCGCACCCGAGCAGCTTGCTTATGTCGTTCGCGAAGTGCTTAGCGTTCGCGATTTCGACGTGGTGCACGGCATCATTCTCCGATTCTGGGATGAACAGCAGGCGCATCGGGGCCGGGGCGCCGGATTTGACTTTGGGGTGGCTTAGGACAGTTTGGCGGAAAACCTCTAGTTGCTCTAACGTGGGACTGGGTATACTGAGTGGGGGAATGCCATACGAGCGCGCGACGGCTGTCAGTGCGTCGAATGGCCTAGGGGAAGATTGGGTTAACGAAGGAAATCTCGACATGCAGGGCGAGAACGTACATTGTTCGCAGGTCGAGTAGCTTGGACAGGGCGTCAGAGTAGGCTGACTCGCACTCCTCCTTTAGCTTCGTCTCCGCAGGAGAAAGACTTGTCATATCCGACAACAAATTGAGGGCAGATTGGTACGCTTCGATGCTTTCCGGTTCTGAATGCAGCTGCCTGGATAGGCTGTCTCCCTTGTCCTTCAGCAGCCGTGGTTCGAGGAGAGCAACATCCGTCATGGTAAATGATGACCACAGCTGGTACACGGTGGGGGTGGTCGTTAAAAGGTTGCTGGTGATCGAAAGCGTGGGCCCATTGTATGTTGGCACCGTTATCCATGAACTGAGACACCACGCGTCAACGTCGATTGCGTAGAGTTCGTCACCATTCTGGAAAAGCGGGAAAAGGCCATCAATAGATTACTTAACCGACCAACGTTCGAATCCAGGACTTACGGCTTTCTTTCAACTTTCAGAAACATATAGAATAGAATGATGCTGGCCAAGAACATCTATTGAACGTCATAAGTGCATTGTGCAATAAGAGCCAGGTGGTCTGTCATCTGAATCCTGACGCGGTCTAAGAGACTGCGAGAGGTAACGAGACTACCTCTCGAAACTGGACTCAATCTCCTCAGAGTCGCAGATTATATCTGACACAGAAGAGATAATCAGTTTGGAACTTTGAATAGTCTGAGTTACATACGTACTTACCATCCATCCAGATGCTATCCAGATTTATAAATCCTGGAGCGCTGAGCAACGTTGTGGTTGGAATTAGGAATCAGGAATTCCGCCATAGAAAACAACGGCGAACTCCGCATTATCTTTGCTTCCTACCGCCATCAAGCCTCAAGTCTACGTACAGCCTATCTGCACTGAAACAGAACATATAGGATTCCTCAGGCATTCAACAGCGTCGTAGACAAAAAGCAGTAAACGTTTTGAACACGTTCATGGTTCCATGTATGTCTCTTCTTGCCTCACGTGAACCTTGATTTATATCCCCCTCTAGGGCCAGACCACAGCCCGTCCGGCGCTCCTCAAGCTGACTCGTCCTCCAGCGTCCTATTAAGGATGAAAGCGCCTTCTTAGGCTGTTGTCAAATCTCCTCTCTCTCGACCATGCCACGCCTAACACTACCCGACGATATCATATACCGCATTCTCCAGTATCTACCTGCTGCAACTCTCCGATCTCTAGTGAGGGAGGAGGAGATCAATCATGGCGGGTATAGCGTTTTCGTAGAGCAGGTCTTGAAATCCCTATATGGAACGGTCGAATTCAACGTCAGCGGGGACGAGATTAAGCGCATCTGTGCGAAACTCGGGTGAGCAATGCTTGGCTTTCTCTTCTTTGACCACATTGAGAATCCAACTACTTTGTAGGGAAAAGAAAGTCAATGCTGTGGTCCATAGCCTGATCATCAAGCCTTGGCTAGTGCAGCCACGGACGAACTCTGCTCTTAGCTTCACCGAGAATGCTTGGAACCGCCTCAATCAGGCCATAGACCCCGATTACCTGAAGAACCAAGCAGAAATGCGCGTCCAAAAACGCTTGAGGAAGGACATAGAGCGGATTACAGCAGCTGTATCGGACTTAAAGCGCCTCAGAACATATATGATTGACTGGGATGGGCGGAGCTCTTACCATCCGGAGCTTTACAAAGCGTTCCTCTCGCCTCTCCTGAGTCGGCTGGTGGACCGGGTGGTGAAGCTCACTTTGCACGTACCCCTGGAGATGCTGGGATCACTTACCTGTCTCACCCTGCCCAAGCTCCAGGAGCTTGACCTCCGCCTGTGTACAGGGTCTCTCGTAACTAGTAAAATCAATCACATCCTCGACGCATTCCTCGTCTTTGTCAACAATCTCAAGGACAACCTCCAGCACATTTCCGTTTCTTCACTTGCCTCCTCGGAGCACCTCGACCTCGCGTACTTCTTCAAGTACCTAGGTATCTTCCCCAACCTGCGCGCAGTCGCTATTTCCATTCCCTTCGACGGGGCGCACCTCCCTTCCACCGACACTTTCTCCCAGTTCCTCCGTACGCACGCGTCGTCCCTCGAGCACCTCAAGCTGAGCACCACTCGGTGTGCAGCCGCGCAAGAGCCGTATGACCCCAAGCGAAGTGAGCAGAAATACGGGATCCAGAAAATTGGACAGGCTCTTATCCAGAATCCTCTCCCTCAGCTGCGCGCAGTCGAGATAGCATTGCGTCCCCTGAAGGCTGACTTTTCGGTGCTATTCGAATTCCTGCGCTTGCACGCTTCGAGTCTCGCGTCTTTGACGCTCACGGATCGCGTACTGGAGATCGAGGAAGTCGAGCCTATTTTGGACGCACTGGCGTTAGCGAACCTGCGTTATCTTCAGTTCCGCGTTCATCCTCTGTCCCCGGACCTATTTCGCCTCCTCGCTTCGAAGTTTCCTGGTCTTTCATCGTTGGGCCTGTCGTTCTCCGAAGTAGCCAGTTCTAAAGGGGAAATGCCGCAGGGCCATCACGATTGCGTGGATTTGGTATGTCAACTGGTGCATTCAACCCCTTCCTGGTACTTTATGCTTACCACAGTGACTATTTGTTTCGTTAGGAACATTTCTGCAAACAGATGATATCCCATAAACAACAATTCCGTGCTTGGGAGTTGCGTACTTTGGCCCTTTCGCACCATATGAACCCTGCTTTGTTTGGATGTCTTGAAAAAGCGCTTGTAGAGTCAATTCCCGCTCTGAAAACCATCGCTGAATTTTAAATGCCCCCTTGAAAGTCACGATCTTACTTTTTTTCTTCTTCTGCCTTGGCATTCGCTGATATGCTCCAATGTATACTGCAGTCCTAGTCCCATTTCAAACTGTATTATCTATTCGTCTAACCTCGTTCAATAATATTAATGTATAGTTTGTATGTGATGTCAACCTTATGTATCGATAATGCTCCCCCTTTTTACGCTGCTCTGTACATACGAATGGTCGATCTCCTTAACTGTATCTTCCTGTGGTCATGAAAACGAAGGAAAATTCGATATACCACACTCTGTAGGATTCTTCTACCACACCCACTTTATGTACATATTCAATTTCTTTCGAGACGCACGATACAATTTCATATAAAGAATTCGGTATGGTTTTCGACACACTACTCTGAAAGTTATTTCCTATCTATCAATTCTTGCATCTAGCTACTTGCGTAGCATATGAACGAGTTGACGTCGTCGTTCCTAGATAAGTGTATGAGGATTACGTTTGCATTTGATAGGCAGAACACTCACACAGGAGCTTCAACTCCGGGCTCAGGTCTAAAAGATTAACCGGAAAACGGTTTTAAGTGTTAGAATGTGTGTCAATGTTTTAAAGAATAAGATACAAACGCGTAGTAAACATTGCGAAGATCTCCAGATCCAGGATATGCGATGTAAGCATTGGAGGAACCACAGCTATAGTCCGCACTAATTTATATTTTAAGTGTTTTGTACTTAGAAGTGGCACAAGGGTCCAGACTCACTAGAGGAAGCAGTATGTGCCAGAGTCGGGGCCGAAGCTGGACAGGGAATCCTGGTGCGAAGCATCCAGCGTGTAGCAAGAACCTGAGTTGAGGTTCTTCCAGTGCGCGCAGTTATTCATCCAATTGATGTCGTTCTGCGAGAAAAAAGTATAATGAGAAGAAAACATAGTATGGTTGTGTATGGGAAGTAGTCTTACACAGAAAAAGGCACCAAGTACTGTTTGTGCAGCCTCAGTTTCTCGCTAAAATTATATAGAAATATATTAGCGAGGAATAATTACTAGTGATTAAGGGCAACATACTCCAATGACGGCTGCATTAACCTTCAGTAATGCCATAGTCAGAGCAAACAAATATCCTTTAACTGGGATCATGGTGACGAAAAATCTGTGATTGAGTCTGCAGTATGAGAGCATATGCTGAGGAAAAGAGGACGCCGTTGCAGAGCTTAAATACCAGCTTAATTCAATTTCTTTGCCAAAAGCAGGCTGCAAGGCACTGTGCTAATTTTAGTGAGCATTATCGAGTACGTGCATGAATACTTTGTAAATCTTAAAATAGAACATATTATGATGCGGACAGCAACGGGGATCGGGGGATTATTAACGACCTAATACATGTGCTGGCTTTTGATGCGATGCTGAATGTTAGCTATGCTGCCTGAAACTGAATGTGACAGTCTGCACACTTCGAAGATTCAAGAGGTTATGCATATTTGTTTGTATCGCCTTAAAGTGAATAACCTAAGGTTTATTTATAGAATATTGCTAGAAATGCTAAATTTTCAAACCTAAGTGGTCTGGATGGCGCAACTTATCTGGACTGTCTGTGCCTTACGGTTTACTACGTTATCTCACGAGTGGCAGGGGCATAAAATTTCTGCCGAACCCCAACTATACTTGCACCGATGTCAACGGATACAATTACGGTGTGGAGGCGGAGACTTGTTTAAAAAGGATAATATACTATTGGTTTGTGACACATCTAATTCACCTCTGAGCCTTTCCGTTTTATCAAACTATAAGGCCTTTGTCCTATCGGCGAATTTTCTCCGCCGGCAGCGGGATGTCGCGGTGAAAAGTGGATTGATAGTGGCTGAATATTAGAAAGCATTTAAACTCGAATAATGCTTGCGACAGCCTTACTGTTTTTCACGTGGCTGGGATTTTAAGAGGCTCAAAGGGTAGGATCTTCAACAATGCCAATCATTAGCGAAATTTTCTTCAATGAAAATAAGTAAACCAAGATATTTCTGTGAATGATGCACTGAGGACTCATGTACAGAATCCTTACAATGAGCTTATCATCGTTTAATGATCTCAAAAACCTTTTGGAGGTTTAATCAATTCCCCTTCAGCTCACAATCGTTGATTTCTAAGCATGTACTCTAAAGCCATGTTCTAAATACTTATTTTATTTCTATCATGATTGGGCCAACTCCCCCCTACTTGGCATCAGTCCACAGGGCTCAATAGTATCTGCACCCTATTGATTACTAGTATGGCATGGCACGTGACGCTGTACAGTATAAACACTCAAAGTTTCATTGACGACTGGGGAAGATCTATATTGGATGACGCGTACACGCGTATGCAACACGTGATCCGGGTAGATTAGGTAAGGTAGATGTCATCCATAATCGACAAACGTCACGTGAAGAGCGTGACAGCCTCTAAATGCGGAAAGTACGTGGTTAATTAGCACAAAAACGCGCTTTTTGCATGATTGGGATGAGAAATCACAAAAGTCTTCCCTATAAGTGGTAGAACAGAATGATTGTCACGTAAAACTGAATTTTGGTGGCGAAATACAATGATTTGCAGGACTTATTGACTAAATTGGTTTGACCTCCCCCTCTCTAAACATGTCACATCCTCTATATTGTTCAATCTATTGACAAACAAACTTCATTATGCAACATGGGATGCCAAAAGAGAATGAGCTTGAGAAAGAGGAAATCATCTGGACAGTAATAGACATCCATGTGCAAGAATTTGAGCTGGGTAAATTGACATCTCCAAGACTGTGAGTTATTGCAGTGATATCAGTGGATCAAAACCGATAAAATCTTTCTCGGCCAATAAGTTCATTCAAACAACACTGATTCTCACCAAATTTTGACATATCATTCACAGTGATATTTAGAACACTTTATAGGCATCCAATTTCCCAAAACCCTCTTTGATGTCTTAAAAGACAACTTCCGCTGTTTTTCCGTCATTTTCTTTCCTATTTTGATCTTAATTGTCACAACATTGTCACGTCTCGTGATGTTTGTCGATTATGGATGACATCTACCTTATGTCTTCTCTTTTTCTTTCCCCTAAGTGAGCTCTTCAAGTTGTTCTTCGTTTTGTTACTCTTAAACTGAAGAGCAAATTTATTCATGCACCTTATTTTATGCATATCTCTTAGTAAAATTCTGTAATATTGTACTTTATTTCTTTCCCCCTTCACTAGCCCTGTGCTCGACACTCTTTCTTGACCGTCCTTGCAGATTCTGTATGGTGGAGATCCAATATGAAAAAGATATATTTTAACATGCTGAGCCCTATCGACTCTACATAATTCAATGTTAACAGACGTTTGATTTAAAAAGGATTTCTTGCTACATCTAGCTTGGGTAGCACATGAATGAGTTGATATCGTCATTCCTAGATATATATATATAAATGATGAGCAAGTGGTTATTAGGTTTTGATTGCAAGTTAAAAGACAAACTCACACAGGGAATTTTACTCCGGCCGCAGGTCTAAAGAATCAGTTAGAAAGAATATAAAGATGCGCATCAAAAAGGCTGAAGCTTGAAAGACTAACGCATAGTAAACCGTGCGAAGATCTCCAGACCCAGGGTTCGCAATATATGCATTTGAAGAACTACAATGGAAGTCCGCGCTATTTAATCCATTAGTATTTCCTTATAATAAGCCTGTAAATAAATATAATACTCACTAGACGAAGCAATAGGTGCCGGAATCTGGGCCGAAGCTGGATAGCGAGTCCTGGTGCGAAGCGTCTAGGGTATAACAAGAAGCCGCATTAAGATCCGTCCAGTGGGCACAGTTGTTCGTGAAATTGATATCATTCTATAGGTAAGACAAGTGTGAATGAGATCAGGTGAGATCGCGCACGTCAATAAGATGTGTCAAATAATAGCCTTACGCAGAAGAAGGCACCAAGCCCAGCGTCGGCAGCTTCTGTTTCCCGCTCCTGGTGTCATAGAAAAATACGTTAGCGAGGAAGAATGTTCAGTGGTTACGCGATACGTACTCCAATAACGACCGCATTGGCTTTGAGCATCACTGCACTAAGAGCAAAAAGATACCTTTTGACTAGAATCATTATGATGAGGAATCTGTAAATGCGTCTGCAATAAGATACAGTTTGAAGAGAATAGATGCTGAAAAATGGGAGGATCTACCTGCTGAATTAAATGCCAGTTATTTTTTGCCAAGCCTGAATGCCAGTGAGGTGATTTTCAATCATATAGTCGAAACCTAGCTAGTAAGCACTTCGTCAATTTTAAAAACAGGATCCACACGTCATGAAGTAGAAGCGGAGAGCAACGGGATCGGGGGAATGCGACCTAGAGCATAGGAGATCATTGGAAATGCTTCAAGAATGCCTGAAAGACGCAGCTAACATCTTGAATTGGTTTGAGCCCCGATATTTACTGCATTCTATGCGTATTCTGGCTTCTCGATCCGCTGTCAACGAACACTACGGGATAGGGCGGGGTGTGATAGACAACCTGCAATGATTATGCTATCGTAGAATTTTGTCCCAATAGGAGGACACCACGGTGAGAGGCGGGAGTGACGATAGTAGATTATTATAAAGCGCACGAGTATCGCATACGAGTCAGATTAGGCCCAACCTAATCGAGCCAGGTTCATAGGCGGATACTCAATCGACAGGTGATGTTCCCGAAGATGACGATTCAAAGTCAAGACAATTTTCGGATATTAGACCAATGATAGATAGTTAGACACTGCATCCCGCCGCTTATAGCGGAAAAATCCTTGTTGCACGGCGTTGTTTTCCCATCGTGCGGCAGCTGCACTGAAATTGAGCCTATGGGACCATAAGACCTGTATTCGCATGCTTTGACTGACATGCTGACTTGATGCCAATGACCAAGTTCTGACGCTGACAGAGACAACTCCACGGGGGATCGGGCTTCGGGGAGTTCATCTTCCAAGGAATTAGCTAGGAGTTCGCACATAAGCCTAGTAGTGATACGACTCGGAGACAACTCGGAACTGCTTGCAGTGGGTAGTAATTTTTAGATTCGTAGAGAAACGTATGGCAAGCTTAAGGGTCTCTGGAGTGCGAAAGCCAGCGGAGTGCAAGGGGCTAGGCGCCCAGGGCAAGCATCGCCGTTCCACAGGATCGCCTAATCAAAGCAAGTCTTGTGTTCTGGACCGTACATGGCGTCACGCGTGGGTGGGAGCTAAGAGTGCTTTTCCAGTTTTTCCCTTCCATTTGGCCAATCACGATCAGACGTGTTGGTGGTTTTTGTTCAAGTCAAATCTACGTAGCGTGGGCTATGGGCACTGATATTGATGAAGTGATTATCGATGTCACGATGGTGGTACCGATGTATTGTATACATGTCCATGGAGGATTCATTGGAACTGAGCTGGAGACCGTGGATTCGGCGTTTGCGCATTTGCGGACGACTCGGGGTAAGATCCAATGTTTGGAGAAGTAGCTGTGAGTGAAGTGCGAGACATCGATGCAACAGAAGAAAGATCTGTGGAGTGCGCTGGATGTCGCACGATGTTGATGAAAAGGTCAAAAAGTGAAGTGTACAGCGATGAAAAAGATTCGCTGGAAGCAGGATTTGAACCTACGCGGGAAATCCCAAGTGATAATGGATAATACCAGATGTGGCAACGCATTCAAATCACTCGCCTTAACGACTCGGCCATTCCAGCTGATGGGGAGTGGTAGCTGGAGAGTAATATATCAAAGGGCCTGAACAGGGCAATACGGTGTTCATGTGTAAATCCCCTCAAGCCTAGAGGCTGAATACAATGCGAAACTCATTTGCAGCCATCATCGTAGTAGGATATAAGAAATCAAACATGAGAACCTGGAGTGTATAGCACATGCCATTTTGTTGCGGAGGTTTGAAATACACCGTTTTTGTTGTACTTGAAAGTTCAGTCGACGCTCACCAGCACCCTTGGATGAAGGCTCTATCCCAAATTTCGTCCCATTTCCGTTTGCCCTCTTAGTATAATATGCGGATATATAGGTATTGTTGTTGGTCTTCTAGAGGGTGTGGTGGATGCTTGGTAAGAAGGAGTAAGCCGCGGTGCCGGAGGATAAGCCAACCCTAACCTCAGCGCAGCTACCCATTGTGTCCATGCTCACTTGCCGTGTGGCCCACTCTCAATGACTGGTCCTCGCCCAATCCAAACTTAAAGGGAGCCACTGCCTGCCCTCTGTTATTTTACTCTTTACTTCTCTTTCTTTCCCGTATTCGACAAAGAACAATCTATGTCTCAGCCCCCACAGCTGCAGCTCTCGCTGCCGCCTATCACCAGTTCCTTCAAGCGCTCCTTTGCTCAGTTCGGATTTGACCTCGATAGCCCCGGCACTGCGACCGGGAGCAGCAGCAACGAGGGCAGCGATGGCGGGAGCGGCGTTCCAGACGATAATAATGAGAGGAGCAAGCGGGCACGCAGCGATCCTAGCAGCGAGCGATTGGATGATCGGCGCCGCCGCCGACGCGCAGGGCATCACCGTATACATTTGAGCAACGGAAGCAGCAGCGGCTCAGGTGCAACCCAGAGCGGAGAAGAAGCCTCTGGCTCTAGCTCAACTATCGCTAGCGACAGCCCGCGCAGCGAGCTCGATGAGGCAGCCGAATTTATCGTGGTGCCTGTGAATGAGCACCCGCCCCGCCTGCCCACGCCAGAGATACAGGACATCGAAATGCTGCCTGTTTACCAGGCATTACCCGTTCCCGTGGTCAACCCTAGTGCTTCTTTATCTCCAACTGCTGCCTCAGAAAGCTGGCCCTTTGACTCCGAAGGAAATGAAACAAACCTATTGCTTGTATCTAACGACGCTGCGCCGAGAATACCTACAAGCTCTTTGACAAACGGACTTGCATACGACGTTAATTCAAGGTCTCCTTCTCCTAGTCCCGCATCCCAGGAAGAGCGGTTCCAGCTCACTCTCGAGCGCTTCAACGCCTTCGACAACCACATGAATGCGCTGCGCCACACCCCTGACTCATCGCATGATGACGAAGGCCCCCTTTCCTTCGTTTCGGCCACGCGCAATGATTCGCAGCCCGCCATGAGCTCCTCTGCTCCTTTCCAACACAGTAACCCGCCACCACAAGCAGGCCCTTCTTCGCCCCACCGGCAGAGCACAGAGCGACCAAACCAAAACTCTCTTCCCATCTCTATTCCTTTTTTCTCAGAAAGAGAAGAAATACACCCAACAGCAGATGCAGATGCCGCCTCACTTACAACCCCGCGTTCTCCAGTGTACACCCCACTCTCCTTGCCCCGTGTTCAACAGTCCTCCTCCATCTACGGCGAGCAGAACCAAGATCGACACCCACAATACCTCCAGCCGTACGTCGACATCTTCCGCAGGCCGATCCGCTCCCCAACGCCGCCCCCTACCCTGCCGCCGCTGGAGGGCCGCCTGGGACCGCGGCTGGACATGCCTGAGTTTGAGGAGGAGCTAAGGGAAGTACGTGTGAATGCGGGGGTCGTGCCGCCACTTTTCCCACGCGATGGCGCGGGGTGGCAGCGACCAGGAGGTGTACAAGGCGGTAATACGAATGATGATGGTCGGTGCTGCGTTGATTGTTGTTGTTTTTGTCGTTACAGTTAGCTGATTCTGTCTGCTTATAGGTGATAATTACGGTTCGTCGTCTTCGACTGCTTGGCTTTCAACTACTTCATTGTCTTTTGGTGCGTCGCTGCCTGTAGATTCAGTTACGTCTGGCTCCAGTTCAAGACTCCCTATGTGTAGGTGTTCATCACCTCCTTGTACTAACTATCTAACATTTCATATTCCAGCATCCCGGATCCCCCCTCCCGTACTAGCTAACCCCGTCCCAACGCGCCCTACCGACGTAGACTCACCTCAAACTCGCCCATCTTCCACCCGACCCTGGGAATGGGAAACCGCAACCCATTCCCCGCCCTGGCAATTAGCCAACATCCCCGCCATCGGCTCTGACCTGCCCGCCCGCATTTCCTCGTCCTCTTCCACACCCCCACTACTCGAAGTCCTGGATGAAGATGAACCTACCCTGGGTGGACCGTCGTCTTCGGCTTCGGGGCACCAGGAGCATCGCAGGCGCTCGTCCTCGCAGTGGTCCATCGCATCGGAGTCGGATGCGTCTACGTTTACTGCGCGGCTGGGGACATTGGGGGACCGGGTATTTGATGAAGATGATGATGATGATGATGAGGAGAGCGCAAGGGTGTTTGAGGCAAGGTGGGCGGATGCTGCTGGTGCGGATGTGGGTGCCGGGGAGAGCACTTCTTCTGCAGGACCTATCGCGTCTGACGCCGGTACGTCGACGAGAAGACGCCTATCATCCCTTGGAGTAGGAGGCGACTTCCTCAGCCGCCTCGACGAAGCCCTGCATCATCTCGAGTCCGATCCATTCCCCGTGTCCGAGTTCAGGCTTAGCATGCATGCTACTGGGGAGGCTGATGGGCACGCCACAGGGGCGTCGACATCCTCGTTGCCTGCAAGACTTCATGGGGAGGACGAGGGAGAAGAGAGTGTAGCTACGGACGAGGCCGCTGTTGGTTCGGAAGCCGGAAGCTCACGCGGCTCACTGGCAGATACGGAGCCGCCACAGCTCCCGCCGTTATTGGCTGGTGTGGGCATGGATTTGGAGGTTGGGAATGGCGGGGATAGTGATGCAGATATGGAGCAGGATCGAGATCAGGATGCGACGGGACAGGGTGGTGGAGTTGAAGAGAATGCCCGGCAGCAGGGAACGGATCAATTTCAAACGGATTCGCTCTCCTCTTTGAGGTCACGCCTTGGTTTGGAATGGCCTCCCTCTGCTGCACGTCCAGGAGCAAACGTGAGGCGTCCCTCTTCCCGTTCATCATTCACCAGCGGGAGCGCTTCTTCGACACGGGCTGTCGCCAGCCGATCCCCCGACCTCTATCCTTACCTGATCACTGACGAAATTTTCCCGCGGTCAAGGCCACCACGTCTTTCTGTGGCTGGCCCTTTCCCACCGTTCGGGGAGGCCGCACCGGTTCACGCACCGCGGTTCTCTGCTGATCTAGCTAGGTCGCAGGGTACATCATCTTCGACGCGGAGCACAGCTAGATCTACAGAGCCTTCTTCGGGTGGTGGTGCGCCAGCGCAGTCAGGATCTCGGGCTATGCCACGGCCGTCCTCCAATCGCCTTCCACAGCGCAGCTCACTGTATGGCCTCCCCTACGCCTCTCTTCATGCCGGGGAAGATGATACTCCTGGGAACATCAATAGCCTTAGGTCATATTTGCCCTCCAGCACTTATCGTGACATTCATCCATCAGAGTTAACCCCCCTCCGCGTCGAGCATCAACCCCCTTCGCCCTTGCTACACGAATTGCATCAGTGGCTGTCACCTCCTGAGCCTGAGTCCCCGCCACTAATGTCGAATCGTTCGGAGGAGGAACTCCCATGGTGGAATGCGAGAGTGACCGCCAGGCAAAATATGGATGTGGACGCAGATATACCTCGGACCACAGAGCGGGACAATTGGATCAGGAGCACACGACATCGCGATATACTGGAGTCATCAAGATTGGCTGCTGCTGCTAATCCCGGTGGAAATGGAAATGTTGGAAGTTCTCTGAATCCTGAAGGTAGCTCGAATGGGAGGACTTCTTGGATGGAAAGAGATCGGATGACAGCATGGGAAAGAGACTGGGTCTTATTCAGAGGAGATCGAGACCGAAGAACGGAGGCACGTCGTCAATTTGAGCTCCAAAGGCGCTTGAGTGCATCCTCCGGACAGAGAATTCAGCGAGAGCCTTCACCGAGACGTCCTCCTGGAATTCAGCTTTCGGCAACACCTACTGCCAGGTCGGGGGTCGTCGAACTTTCACCCATGATACGAATGGATCATGATATGCATGTATCTTCATTGTGGGATGGCTGGGGAAGCCTCGATCCAGCTCTGAGTACTACGACTCGGGAGCCAGGTGAGATCAGGCTTTTAATAAGCGGAGCAATTTTGCTGACAGTGACGTGCCTTCAGATTCCCAGAACTCTACTGCTAGACACCGCAATCTCGACCCAATCAATCTCAGTGAGTTCTCCTCTCTTTTTACAAAATGGGCGATGCTTTGACCATAATTGTATAACAGCGGATCCAGTTTATTCCACCCATAGACCAGATATCGAGCAGCCTCCGCTGCCCATCCGATTTTCCGGCTTCAGTCCTCATTTCGCTCCCCATGCAGCTCCTCCCCAACCCTCTGACACTGAATCAGGTTACTCCGGTGATATCGATCACAATCCTTTCCGAACACACTTCCGCCTTTCTTCCAACTCTCTTGTGTCCGAGAATGCAGTTGAATTGCGAAGACGCTCTGCCCGTGCACAGCTCATACGACGGAGAAATGCTCAAGAAAATACTAATAGGATCCCACCAAGTGCTGTGATCTCCCAGGCGCAGGACGATATGATGAGAGACCCTTCAACTGCTCCTGGCCGGGCTAGTCAATCTTCGCTCCTAAATCAGTCGTACGCAACTGGTTCGTTGTTTGGGAGTATGCACCAGGATCGAGAACATGGTCATACCTCTGAGGAAGAAGATGGCCAGCAAGAAGCTCGCCTTCGCCGGAGGTCGAACTACAGAGCAGAATTGTTTTCATCCCGTTCTCCTTCCTCAAGCCCTGTGAGAAATCCTGCGACTTTCGAAGATGAATTGGAACGGGCCGTACAAGGAATTTTTGGTTCAGGAGTCTCTCCCACGGACAATCGTTCAGGATATTATGGACTTCCAATGAGAAGTCGCTACCTTGGGGCGTCACCGCATCGAGACGTGCCTTCACTTCCTTCTCCGGATCTGGGTAGAGTCTTTGATTCGAATGGCATGCGCGACCGAGAGGAAGGTTCAGCAAACTACTTGTATGATATTCCTTCCGCACTGGGGAGAGCAGGAGCTCTCCTCGAGCGCGATTCTGCACAACAAGCGAGGAACGAGCGGACAAACGCTGATGGACCATCTCTCGATCACAGATTGCAATTACCTTCACTTGCTTCTGCCTCGAGGAATCCAACTGTGGCAGAAGCAGATCCACCTACCATTTCTCCGACATCCTCAACACAGGCCTTTTCTTCGCCGGCTACTGCAGATAATGGGTCAGTTAGAAATATGGACCCAAATCTGTTCCATCCCGGTCCATTCAGGAACACCATTCGGCACTTCACTCAGGCAAATCGTATTCGGGAAGAACGTTTGAGGGCCCGCCATAACCCTCCACCTAGCATACCCCCTCTTTCGCTTGGAGGAGCCGACTTGCCTTCGTTCCAGCAACCTCCGCAGTTCGGTAGTCACCCCCCAAGCGAGCGCAGAAATGCACCACAGCCTGCAGGACCGACAATGTCGCGCAGTGGTTTATCACACGATTCGCCAATTACGCAACATCCTTCGACGATGCCGCGCGGTGGAACTAGTGCCCGACCTCCGCCCCCCGCCTCTGATGTCCATAGGTTGTTAGGCAGGCGTGCACGTATGGCGAATCTCCGAATGGAGAACTTCGAGAGCAATACCAACTCTACCTCACGAAGTGATGCGGAAGGATTCAGCCATGCCATCGAAGTCCTCCGAACCGATGGTCTCACTACCGCACGATCCCAGCATTTATCGAACCATTATCGCCAAGAGCATCCAGATTCCGAGCTGCCGGATGCCAGTCACCGATTTTCGCAGCCTTCTTCCTCCTCTAATGTCCGCCCACTCCCAGGATATGCTGTGCGAGGCGAGCCTCGTCCTACCCCTGGACATCAAGCTCATGGACGGTATGGCATGACTCGCTCTGATGCAGTGATGATGTTCGGACCTGGTAGACGGAGAAGATTACTCGGAGGCAGAGCTATAGGTGACTACGTGGTACGTAAAGATTTTATGTTTATTGAACTCCAGTGATTGACTTGTCTATGATAGCGTGACGAGGATTTTGATCCATCATATGAAGGTCTCATTTCTCTTGCTGCCACACTTGGCGAGGTAAAACCGAAGGCTACCCCTGCAGAGGTTATTAGTGGATTGGAAACTGGATTGTACAAGGATTGGCAAACTCCTGACAGCGACAAGCGGTGCCCGATCTGTCTGGACGATGTGCGTTGGTTCCAATTAGTCCATTCTTTGGGTTTTCTAACATCGATCTCCCTTGGATAGTACGGTCCTGAGGATACCCTGCTCAAACTCGCAAAATGTTCACACTGGATGCATCGTGATTGTCTTCATGTAAGTCGTTTCATCTTCTGTACGATATTTCCCGTATTAAACGTTATTTTCTTTTAGCAATGGCTGAACGGTGCAAGTACCTGCCCCGTATGTCGTGAGCCTGTTTCATCCGCATCGTCTCGTAGGGCACCTCCGAATCGCTATCGAGGCACCTTTGGACTACCTGACCATACCCGACCGAACATGAGAAGAGATCCACCGGGCGGCGGCGGACTTGGAAGCGGGGGCTTGGGACCCTATGGTCTATTCTCCGACTACCTGTCGTAACATATTTCTATGTTTTCACAGCTGTGTATATGTGGTATTTGTTCGACTCTCCTAACATGCTTCTCCTTCCACTGTGCTCCATCTCTTGTTTCTTCTCCATGTACAACTCCTCATTACATCGCATTCGCACTCGCATTGATTGTTGCATCCATCCCCCTTCATTTACTCGTATATCTAGTCTCACTAACTTATTGTGCCTTCTTTATCTCATCATTTACTACACATCTTCCAATACGATTCAACTTCCCGTATTTGCACATCAGCTCTCGACTGAATGAATATGACGACAACTCGGCAAGCCCATTTGGGCATGATAGCGGCACTGAGTCGTGATGGCAGAATCTCTTAACTCCAACTTGAACTTCAATCCATTCATGATCAAACTGCACAACTTCCTGAACCTCAGCGTTGGGCCAGCACGTGTCTTTCTCGTGCAGGCAACGGCTAGACTGGTGACTGATCCCTCTATGAGAAGCTATCGAAGCTTGCCTCTCATAGAAGGACGGTTACGAGTCCAGGCAACGGCGTCGTCGTAGAAGTTTCCGTGAGATAACTCTAAGGTAATTCGCCCTGAAGAAAACTGGTGCCGAGCTAATCGGAGAATATTAAGGAGGAAATGCGCAAATTGGAGACGTATAGGTAGTTAAAGTGAGTTTGACACTGCTCTCGTGCACTAAATAAGCTGCAGGCGTCCAATATTTTTCACATGCTGGGTGTGTTGAACGACATTTGCATCTCCATAGAATTCAGCCGCGGTTTAAGATCTCCGAAAAGGCAACACACGGATTGCCTGCCTTTTCTCTCACTATAGTATATACACTACGCACAGTGTGGCAAGCTTCCCGCATAGATAATGGCCACAGCTTCTTCAATGACTGGCACGTCCCTGAACACACGTCATCAAAGATAGCTACAACACCACCATGTGTGGGAGCAGAGCACATAGCATACCGGTTCACCATATTTACATAGCAGGTCCTGCCCTAGAGGCTACCTTCATTTCAGAATACGCAACCCAGATCGGGAACTAGGAAATTCAGATATGCGGCCAGCATGCCGTAGTGACCGGCGCGAAAGTTTCGAGTTTCACACATCTGGCGGCGCACTTGGACGTAGTATATAGAAAGGATTACTGTCGAATCTCTGAATACGTACGTTCCTTTTGTTTTTCGATCCGTTCGTCGCTGTATTTACACGAAATGTCCAGCTCTAGATATTGCTCTCATTTCAGGATATGTGCCTCGAACACGTCGGACATGTTGAACAGACCATTGCAAGAATGGTTCATACTGATCTATCTCTGATCTATCTCTAGAATGGTATGTCCTCTTAACATGTAGATGGCGGAAGACGAAATATAGCACTCGAATTGGACTATCTCCGATGCTACAAAGCCGATACTACTGCTGCAAGAGAGACAAGAAAGATCTTTAACGTGCTTTTGGTCAACCCGCACTTTCGTGCGAGTCTTGAGCCCGGGGCCCACGACAAGGGAGCACGAGGCAGAGGGTGATATATATAATCATCCTCTCCGCCCCCGGGAAAAATCTGCAAAACAAAGTCAGTGATTCCTCGCCTGAAAGAAATAGATGGGGCCTAGGGATGCAATGTTAACTGCCGTTCGCCCGTTATCCTCCTCCCATCTGCTCCTTCCCTCCCTTCTATTTCCTCTATTCTTCCTCTCACTCATTACACTTCGATCTGTCTCTGCATTCCTCTCAACTTCATTCTCCTGTTCTGGTCATCCCCTTTATCCAGCCACTCCTGATTGCCCCTCATCCTACAGGCCTTACAGTGCCTTGCGTGGTTCGAATACGAAAACGTCAGCCGTGTCGATGGATATCGTACGGATTGGACGTGTCTCGTAAGGCGATATCGAACATCTTTGTCTGCTCCTCCATCAACATCCTTGCTTCGGTTCCTTTCCTTCCCCATCCTCGCTGTCCTCTCCATCCTTCCTGTCTTTCCTGTCTTTCCTGTCCTTCCTGTCCTTCCTGTCCTTCCTGTCCTTCCTGTCCTTCCTGTCCTTCCTGTCCTTCCTATCCTTCCTGTCCTTCCTGTCCTTCCTGTCCTTCCTGTCCTTCCTGTCCTTCCTGTCCTTCCTATCCTTCCTGTTCTTCATATCTTTCCTGTCCTTCCCATCCTTCCAATCTTTCCCATCTCCCTCTCACTCCTCCGGTCCTGTTCCTCTCTGTTCCTCCCATTATTTATCCTCCTGTCCCGTTCATCCTCCCTATCTATCCCCTCCCGAATTCCTCTCATCTCGCTGGTCATGTGGTATCACTTAACTCGAATATGAATATGTTGTTCGAAAGAACTTCTCAGAGCCATAGCCAGTACCCAGGACCAGTAACTTCTCGGAGCCATTGCCAGGAACTAGAGCGGTAGTTTCAAGGAGCCATGGCAAGTATTTCCGGAGCTGTTAACTTCCCGGAGCCGTCGTCAATAACCAGAGTCAGTAATTTTGCGAAGCCAGAGCGAGTAACTTCTCGGAGCCAGATCCAGGAGCCAAAACCAGTAAATATTCGGAGCCAGATCCAGGAGCCAAAGCCAGGAACTTCTAGAAATCCAGAGCTAGAGCCACACCCAGTAATGAAGCTGCCGGAGTCACATTCAGCCATGGATACTTGCAGAGGAGAACATCAGTAATGGAAAGTAGGTCAGAACTTCCTGGAGCCAGTATAATATTTGAGCGCGAGAAGTCGAGGAGGCAGCCAGGGAGCCAGAGTAAAACGAATGGAAGCAGATGGTGTGCAAAGCAGAAGCCAGTAAAATAGATGGAGCAGGGAAGACAGGAACGAGTAACAGTGTGAAGGAGATAACAAGAACGAAGGATTACAGGAGTGGAGCAGACAGGACACAGAAAGAACCAGAGATGCGAAGAAGATGGAGAACTGAAGCAGACAAGGCACACGAAAGAGGAAAAGACGAAGAACGAGCCAGAGAAAGCTGGAACAGAGGGGAATGAAGGGGAAAACTCGGGAAAGAATCAGAGATAAAGGAATGAAGCAGACAGAGGGCACGAGAAATAGAGTCGAAGATGACGCAGATGGGGCATATGGAATAAGGGAGCAAGAGCAGAGCACTAGAATAGAGAGGAGCGAGAGAGAATTGAGAGAAGGCACGTACCGCAAAGCGCACGAAGGAGCCAGAGAGGCGAAGAGAACAGCGAACAAAGCAGACAGACAACCTGACATGGAACTAGAGGCAGAGAAGACGAAGGAATGAAGCAGAAAGAGGACGCAGGGGCGACCCTGACGGGCGAAGAGAGGAAGACGAAGCAGACAGAACTTACGGGAAGAACAAGGGGAGCGAGCGGCAGAACGAAGATACGCAGGGGGCAGAGAGGCGATGAAGAAAGGAGAGGAGTGGGCAGAGTAAGCACGAGGAGAGAAGAACGAGCAGCAGGACGCGGAAGAGATAAAGTAGTAAATGCAGAAAAGGCGAAGAACAAAGGAGCGCAGCGGGCAGAGCAAGCATGGGGAGAGGGGAACGAGCAGCAGAATGCGAAAGAGAAAGGAACGAGTAGCCAAATGAGCCACAGAGACGAAGAAAGCAGACAGATGGCCGAGAGAAGAGCAGCAAAGCAGACGGAGGAGCGAAGACCGCCAATCGAGAGTACGTAGAGGCAATCGGACTCACTATAAAACTAGCCCATAGAATTAGGTTGATCAAGGACTCACCTGGGAGCACCAATTACATCTCGTACTCTCAGGACCTCCCGAGATCTCTATCTCTCCTGATGTCGGTGTGGTCGGAGGGAGGACACGGGATTCGTCGAATGTCGCGGTAGCCGGTGGTCGAGGATATGAACGATCGAACGTACGGATGATCGGGGTATGATGCGGATAGGCTAAAGACGGCCCACTCAAGAGCATGCTCTCACAAGTCAATAACTCAGTAACTAAAGCCATATCGCAGCGGAAAGGCTAATTTTGCGTTGGAGTGGCGGCGGATTTAAACTTGAAGGGATGCGCAGCCGGCATTGGAGGCATTGGGCATGGTATTCAAGTTGATGGTGTCGAGAGATCAGACTGCGTTGAAACGATAGGTACAACGATCCTAGAGTTGTATACGAGACTACTAAGAATGTCACTAGATTGTCACATTGAAAAAGACGTACAGCGCACCTTCGGCGATAGTCGCTAATATTCTTGGATATGACGATATATGACGGTTGTCGAAGTATCTCGGACGGAAATCGAACTTTTCGAGATACTTAGTAAGAGTGGCTGACGCTGGCGGCCATACGATGACTTGCTGGAGAACAGATGAAAGTAGGCTGTACCTGAAGCTCCCATTGCACACATGATAATATGGGGTTATAAGTATCTTAGAGATTGGTGGCGCGTCAGACATACAGTGGCTGACATCGGCCAAGGTCGACGCGCAAGGTGCGGCTTGCATGCATTGGCAGTGGCTCGGTGGACCGTATTTCTGCGACGTATCGCGTCATGAACGGTAACAAGGGTGTTTACAAGCGGTGCGCACACATGTGAGACGTATTGAAGACTGTTGGTGCGGCGGCTAACAACAATGGGGGAGACACCATTAGCAAGACGCGTCAAAGCTACTCCTCAAGAGAGATGAGACGATGCATACCAGAGCGTCCTAGGGCTTGAACACAAGAAAGGATCGCGGAGGAGCGTATGATTATGGGTGGGTCGTAATGGTCGAAAGCAAGAAGATGTGAAGCAGGAAAGACAGAGAGAGCCTGCTTATATAAAAGGAGGCTTCGAAAGACGCTTTCCATATGTAGGTTGCCGACCGTCAGGCTGACAACGCGATTCCACGTGCTGCGATTCCTGTCTATTTGCACACTGTTTGTCACATTTGTTTATTCCAAATGGAGACAACTAATTCGTTCTATAATCAATCAGTCAGCCTCGAATCTCAATATATGAGTTTCTTTACGCTTTAACATTGTATCCGAGCCCCAAGCACCCTAGAGTCCCATGAAGGAAAAAGGGAACGCATGCTAAAATGCAGCATAAATTACAAGAACTAATGACTAACCCGCAAAAGTTCTAAACTCTCGATGCATTTAACCATGTCGTCTTCCCGTTGGCACATTTCAAAAAGTTCTCGAGATATCTCCCACAAATTTCTTGCAGTCTCAATATTTCCTCTATGAAACTGAATGTTGCCTATCCTTGCCATGCAATCAGCCTTGCCTCTGTAGATGTCCATAGTTTCAAATCCATCCAAAGCCACTCGATAGAGACTGAGAGCAGTTTCTTCATGATCTTGTCCCATAAAAATGTCACCGATATGCCGGAGTGTTTGATAAGTGTATGGCATGTTCTTCGACTTCCTTGCTAGTGCAAAACATGTGGTGTAGTGATGCATGGCAGAAGGCATGTTGCCTTCTGCAGAATAAATATCACCCAGAAGTTCAAAACATCGTAGAAGGTTCCAATGGCATGATTCGGGGATAGAACTAAGGCATTTGAAGCATTCCATCTTTGCCAATGTATGCTGCTGCTTCAAGAAATATAAGTGAGCCTTGCTGATGCCTAGACAAGCCAGGTCAACAGATGCCGACATTTGTTTGTAAAGGGCTTCCGCTTTATCTAGATTTCGTTTGACCTTAGAGTGAAATGCTTTCCCGGTGATAATGTCAATCTCGGCTAGATTGCTCAGGGCATTTGCTCTCTCGATCAACATCCTAGGAGTGACATAGACTTCGGAATCCGCAATGAGGTTTAAAAGTTCCCGAGCAGTGGCATACTCTGTTTTGAAATAGTGAAGCGCCGCACGAGAAGATATGGCATGCGAAAAGGCGCTGCAGAGTGCAGGGGTCAAGCCGAGGGCGGTAAAAATTGACGAAGCCTCAGCCAAGAAGATAGCGCATCGCTTGAAATTTCCTAACTTCAGATAGAGATAACCTTCCCTGGCCAGAAATATCGCTTCGTAAAAAGTACTTCCAGCCAGGGTAGAAAGTTCCCGTCCATTTTGAAGCCTCATCAAGGCATCATGAATAGTTCCACGCATCTCGAGGGCCACTGAAATCACATATATCGCTCTGGCTTGTAAAGCAGGGTCCGATACTCGCTCCGAAAGCATAAGCGCTTTGTTACAATATTCTTTGGACTTTTGTAACCCTTCACTTGCTTCGCATGAATGACAGTAAGCAAGCATTATCCATGTCGAAACTATACATATAATGTAAGTGAGTGTAATCGACTTAGAATGGTTTAATAGGATGACTCACTTTTGCCCTCTGAATGATCTACTAATTCGAAGCATCGTACGGCTTCGATGTAGCACTGTATGACTGAAAGAGAGGGCCCAGGACCTTGAACCGATGCCAGAGCGAAGTAATACCACCCTCGCAATTCGTTATCCTTTGTCGTATTGACTTCATTTTTAACTGAATCAAGTTGGAGAAGGTCCTGAACGCTAGAGCCGATTATGTCGCTGATGATGGACAACTGAATGATACATCGAATGGTTTCATGGCAAGGTGAAGCAGTCTCCTGAAGAGATAAATGTATTATGGAGTGGATGTTTCCGATGTTATTAGTGACTTGTTGAAGAAGACCACGGGAGGCGAGAGACCTGGAAGAATAGGTGAGTTCTACGAGACCGTAAAAGTATCTCTGCAAAACCAGAACGCTTTTCCCTGCCGGAGGGTGAATTCTTCGCACGTATTCTCGGACGGGTGCTAATACTCGCAACCGACCACAGAGATCCATGTATGACAATGAGGTGCGACAAAGGTTGGCTTTACATTTCAGGACCTCCCGGATAGGTAATTGCAGCTGGTGCAATGTTGTATCTGATACGCCGTCAGGTAGCAAAGATAACAAACTGAGTAATTCGTGGGCATCCGGAGTGGATTTCAAACGTGAACTCGACAACGATATCGAGATAGACGTGTCCAGATTGGATGATTTATCTACGCCGTCCGAAAGAAGAGTTGTACTCTCTTCTTTCCATCGACGTGCAAGAGAATTGCAGCCTTCATAACTTGCAAGCCTTGCCAGGAGAGCCACGGCAAGGGGAAGATTGTCTGTCAGCCCCAAAAGTTCTGGAAGACCAGGTTCATCATGGGACAAGTCAGATAGGTCGATGAATGTCCGTTTTGCTGCCTCGTCCGAGAGAGGTTGGAGAGGAGGAAAGAATGGACGTGTCCACCGTACTCCAAAAGGTCTCTCAACACCTCTCATGGTAACCTTAGTAAACGTTGATGATCAATCCATAAGTAGCAAGTTAGAAAAAAAATACACTTACAATGATGCTCAAGTGGCAGACATCACCAAGAAGAGCTAGTACATCTTCGACCTTGGAGCGCACTTCCGCTGCTTCCCAAGGAGACTCAAAGTTGTCCAGAACCATCAAACATGGACCCCCGCGCGAATTAAGGCAGTGAATGATAGCTTTAGATGGCTTCTTTTCCTCTGAGATGCCGCACGTAGCTGCGATAACAGCAAGTAATTCATTAGCAGAGCGAGCTCCGTCGCAGGCAGCAAAGTATCTGTGTGAACCAAAATAGTTGACCACATCTGGATGATGTAGAACTGCAAGTGCAAGGGATGTCTTCCCTATACCTCCCTGACCGAGGATGGCGATCCGTGACAGCTTATTCAGTACCAATGTTGATATAATCTGCTGTAGCTCTGCTTCTCGCCCATTGAAGACTTGAGGCGAGGCAGGAAGCAGCGACAAGGAGCTTGTACTAAAAACCCTCTCTTAGTGGGATGGAATAAAGCCTATAAACAAGCGCACCTTCTCCCTGCTCCTTGTATTCCCTGATCCGATAATTTCTGGGTAAGAATACCCATAATTTCGTGATGTCTACGCTCTGCTCCAACTTGCATCCTTGCTAACGCCACTGAAGTTAGGATGGTTGATTGAACCTAGGTGAAGATGCTCAATGATTAGAGTTCCATCCAAAAAAAGATGACGACAACGCACTCCGAATACATCCATTGCATGTTGCAAGCCTTTGTTACAGTCCGCAAGCAAGGTGGCAATCTCCATATGTCGTCGAATCCTCCTCATCAGCGTCCCTTCTGCCTGGATACGGACATAAGATAGCAGCTTTTGAAGCGTTCTGCACGAGGTTCCTCATCAGCTCTCGACGTATAATTATCGGACGGGGCAAAAGTACTCAGTAAATTGGGCAATACTATAGAGCATACTAGGTGAGAGCTCCAACTGAGAGTCTCCGCACACGTTGATAATTGCGCAAATTAGGCCGTATACTCGCTCAGTCATTTGAGCACACTCTTGCTTATTCGTCCTGACGGTCTTTGAGGAATGGTAAAGGTCCGTTTTTGCAATATAGTCGAATAGTAAATACATACTTGCACCGTATCTATGATCATGCTGCTGATTCCCGCAATAGTCTTCAGATACGGCGCATTTGTTGCATCGGCTATTTCGCGAAGCATTCTCGTAGCAATCATTCCGACCTGAATGATATTCTCGAGTGTGCTTGACGAAGAACGAACAGAAACTAGGGGAGACATCACTTATGTCAGTTGAGGTGGATAGAATGAAGAGCGAGCTGCAGAGCACGAGTTTTATATCTAAAAGTGAACTCACAACCAGTGCAACATAGGACTGGCGAATAGGCAGGATATCAACCTCGGAAGCCGCTGTATCCATAGAAAAACACAGGCGAACAGAGAAAGTACATCGCTTTTCTGCGTTAGAGGCTGTGAGATGCATCTATTAGTATATAGATGGTCTAACAACAGTTACATACCTGCCGCAATGTCTTAATGAAGGGAGATGTTCACTGACTTGCATCTGAAGCACCATTATCATGATGCTAAGTATTGTTGGCGTACAGCCTTTAGGTCGCCCACTTTTCCCACCTATCAGCCCGTTCATTATAATCCAACAGTATAGCTGCACAGTACAAAATAGTGGCCTCGAACCCGGAACGAGATGTGCATAAATGAATGCCCTGACTCATCATAGGACACAGGAGACCTTTTAGTTGAGTACCACGGCTCCAGTGCCGCCTTTGGACACCTGCCCACTAGTTTAGCTTGGGTTCTGCTATTGAACATGGGAAAGAACCTACGAATATAGAAGCGCCAAGCAGTAGATGTTAGCCTTTTAAGCTCGTCGCTACGCACGCAGACGTAGTCTCGTTGACCGGCCTCTAGTTGTAACACAGGCGTTGAGGTGGTGGCAACCAAAGAATGGACCCGGGCCGTTTGAGAATTTCCCATTGGACTAACTTCACTCGGTACACACTAGCGTGGGATGCCTTGACTGGTGGTGTATAAGCAGTATGCCTTTCGAAATTCAAGGTTCAAACCAAGTTGGAACTGTCCTTTAACTTGGGCAGGGAAGAAAAATCGTCTCTCTGCCTAGCCGGTATCACTTTTGCTGTAAAAACCATTTCTCCCATGTATGTACGTCGCATCTGTGCGTGCTAGATTTCGTCATACTGTACTATTAGAGTATTATCCCGATTATCAATATCACACGCACCCTACATAGCATACGGATTGAATGAACAGTGACATAAATTTCATAACATATCCAACGTTCCTGTATATAAATGCAATCTCTCCAGCGCGAAGAAGACGCATCCGAGTCTGGTGGACTTGCGTCCGAGTTTCTCCATAGAGGGAGGGAGAGCTTGTTGGTGGGTGTGCATAGAACACGCCTATATACATACATTCTCCGATCTCGCCTGGACGAGATGTAGCGGCTGGTGGGATACAACGCAGGCAGCTCCCACAGGCCAGAAATTGCTGGGAGTCCGGCTGAAAGGCGTGTTCCAAGTTGGAACGTGCAGGAGCGTCGTATGTACACATAGGACCCATGAGCCGCACGTATAAATACCAACCACACGTCAAGACGCGGATGAGAAACAGGAGTATGCATCGTGGGGACGGAGAGCGCATACCGAAGGAAAGGAGGAAGCGCGCAATGGCAAGGGAGATAGCGGACATGCCGGGGCGATGGGCCAAGACATAGACCATTTTGAATCTGAGAAGCACGTCCTGAAGCAAAGTGTGTCCCGAACTGGCGCGCATCCCCGTCATTTTAACTTGAACGAAGGCCCCGACAAAGCATACTGTAGATCTAACACACGCAAGCACACTCGGGCCCCTAGCCTCACTCACCCATCCGCCTAATCACATCCCCCCAATCGCCCACTCAATCATACATCCGCATCGCCTCCTCCAGCGCATCCGCGTCCATATCAAACGACACGTCCTCGAACGACGAGTCCGCGTCCGTCGCGTTCGTGTCTGGGATCCCCACGTCGTCGTCGAGGGGCTCGGGATTCACGATGGCAGCGGCCTTGATTAGAGGCTGCGCGTCGTCGAAGAGCTCGGGCTTGACATGTGTCACGGTGGCAGTGGTTTTGTGGCCTCCCGCCTCCGCCCCTACTCCCGGCCCCAAGCCGTCAACGCTCGTCCCCGAGGACGACCTCCTAAACCCCCTCGCCGACGAAGACCCAGAGCCAGAGGATGTCGTCGACTCCTGCGACCCCGCCGCCGCCTCGCGCAGCCCCATCTCGATCATGCGCACGCGCGTTTCGCGGTCCTTCTCCTTCGAGTTCAGGGATTTTGCTGCTCTCTGGGTCGTCGTTGCTGTGCACGCGTTGATGGGTTTGTTTGGTGTCGTTGATGGTTTCGCAGGTTCCTCCTCTTGGGCGTGCGGAGGTTGCAGGGAGAGCAGAGGCGGGCGGAAGGCGCGCTGCCGCGTGGGGAGCGCTGGGCCGTCGACTTTGGGCTGCTGGAGGAGCGTGCTGGAGGAGAGAGTGTGCGTGCGGCGCATACCGAGGGCCGGCAGGCGGGCGGGGTTGGCTGGGTTAAGTGGTGGGTGCGGGTAGGGCTGTGGATTTGGATTTGCTTGATACTGCGCAAGTGGCGGTACTGCAGTGGAAACAGATTTTGCGGGTGGATACCGTGGCGGAACGGGCTTGGGAGGTGCAGGTGCGGATTTGGGCCCCTGCTGCTGCTGAAGCTGCTGCGTGAGCAGAGGATGCAGCTTCTGCGTCGGCTCTGCCGGCGGAGAGGTATATCCCTGAGTGGGGTTTGCTGGTGCGTGATTGGACCGTAAGTGGAGGGCAGGAGTGCGGGGGATGGGGCTTCTGGATGTCGAAGAGGGGGCGGCGTTTCCAGATGAGGAAGGAACAGGGTTTCGGGATGATGAAGAGACCGCGACTTGAGATGATGAAGCGGGGACTGCACGAGAGGAAGAAGGGGCCTCTACGACCCGAGATGATGATGAGGCCGTACCACCCATTTTCTGTGCAACGGAGCCCCTCAACGGAGGGACGTGCACAGACGTAGTAGATACGTCCATATTCATATCCATCATCGTCCCATGCAGCACAAAGCTCTCCCCATCCACATCCATTATCGTCTCGTCTATCCTCAACGCGCGGAAGCTAGCAGCCGACGACGGGCGAGAGCCCCCTATCTCCGGCAAGCTCCTATGTCCCTCATCCCTCTCCCTCCCTTTCCCCTTCTCATCGAGGCAGAGCATCGTCTTCGCCGGGAGGACGCTGTTCCGCCTTCTCTCCTTATCCTCCCCTTTATCCGCCAAAACTTCCTCGGCACTCAGGGACACTCCCCGTGGCTTCGCGCCCCGCCGACGCATGGCCACGCCGGCGTTCTGGTCCACGCGCGCGGAGACGCCCTTGATGAGGTCGAGCAGCTGCGAGGGGTCCCGTTTCGCGAAGGGGTTCGGGAGGGGGTTAGGTGGAGGCTCGGAGTAGCGCGAGGCGCGGGTGCGCGAGGGGGGCTTGGTGCTGGAGGTGGAGGGACGTGTGGAAGAAGTAGAGGAGAAGAGGGACGTGCGTGCGGTGACGGGGGGATTCCATACCGTGAAGTTTTTGGCGAGGCGCGGGGCTGTAGAGGGAGAGTGATTAGTGTGAATGGTGCAGGAGGGGGGAAAACAATGGGACGCACAGCGTCTCGGACCGGAGGTGGCCTCCATGATAAGCGTGTCGAGGGCGGGGCACGAAGTCTGCGAGGCCTGCCATTTGACAGTAGCCTTGGACATTGACAGCGCAGTGTACAGCTCGGCCTCGTCTGGGCCGTCGTTTTCGATGGCCATAGGATCGTCCATATCAAAATCCATTCGGAGAGAGGTATTGAAGAGGACAATACGCGTCCTCGAGAGCTTTATAGGTGCCTTTCAGCGGGTATTCTTTACCCAATCCTTTGTTCTTTGTCTTTTCGAGGAGTCTTTTGGTACGAAAGAGTCCGATGGGCCTCGTGTAGAATGAAGGAGAGACCAGAGTGCGCCTGTCTGCGTGCTCCTTGCACCGTCGTCTCTATGTAATGCAGTCGAGTCGAACGATGCTGACGAGGTATAATCTCAGCCTGGGCAACTTCTCCTCAATCACAATCACACGTTACCGCGTTTGTTCGGTCCGAAGCTCATACTCCGCCGGCAGTTTCCGCGCGTCCCTCCATGCGTTTTGCAATGTTCAATCTCTCGCTATCTGCCCAGACTTCACGGAACGATTAGTTTAGCCATTTCTGGTGTGTTATACGGGTTCTAAAATCCGTATCCACCATTGCATATTTTTTATCGCTTTCCAAGGGCTCAGTTTGTAAGTGTTCTGATTCCAAAGGAGTCGACCATTCATTTATGAGCTTAAAAGTTCTTCAAAGTCTGCACGCAGGTTCAGTACTTGGTTACCAGCCTTTTATGATAAGAAAGGTCATCACTGCTAGAAGAACTTTAGAAGATATCTAGGGATACATAGATACGCACTGCGCTCATGTGGTTCGGGTTCGCCCTTCCATTCAAGTCCAAATACAGTGTGTTGCTCTTCTCACAATCCTCATTCACCCTTACCAGGATACTCTGCTGCGTTCATCATGCTAAAACTGCTCCCTAGAGATGTTTGGCACAGGATTTCAGAATTCCTACCAACAGAAACTCTTGTGTCTGTAGCGAAGATGGGTGCAGGGAAGACAAACGACGTTCTACTCGCACAGGGTATGGAAGCCATTACGAGACTATAATATTCGAAGCGCCTGATGACAAAATAAAGCAGCTATGTACCGTACTTTCAAGTGAGTGCACATTCAGTTAGTAGCACACTAATATTTCCTGATTCTGACTCCCTGGCACTGACACTCTTCCATAGGCGATCTCATGCGCAACGTCGTCATTGGCCCCAACTTCCCCACCGGTGATGTATCCTATCGAGAACTCGACCGTGCCGAGGAAGATAAACGATTATATGAGGCGCAGAAACCACATCCGCATTCAAAAATAGCACCTGAAGGACGTGCGACCATTATTACAAGATTAGAGTGCATCGAGTCATACATGATCGACTCCATGGAATAGCCAAGATTTACGAGGTGTTCTTTTTGCCTCTCTGCGGCACCCTGGCGGAATGCTTGACGAAACTGACTTGGCACTGCCTTCCTCCCGTGGTGTTAGGGACGCTCGCGGATGTGAAGCTCCGAGGCTCGAAGAGCTGAATATCTTCTTTGTGCGAAACATCCTAATGCCCGAAGTCAACGACGTAATGAACCGCCTCCTCATTTTTGTGAACCGTCTCAAGGATACTCCCCATATGCTATCCGCATCCACGACCGATTATACAGTATGGGGCTTTGATCTCTCTCGCTTCTTTGCGCATCTCCGCACTGTCTCGGTGTCGTTCCTGTATGTCGAGAGCCCTCCATCTACATTCTATAACCGCCTTCGCAGAGTTCCTCCGCAGACACAGGTTGCTGCTTCATCATCTCTCACTGACGCTGAAGGCTTTTCATCATTGCTGCGTTACTCCCGCGACTGATTGGATCCTTGATACTTTGGGGCTGCGACGGCGTCTTTTCTGCTCCCGTCGCTGCACACCATCGAGCTGTCGATAAATTCTGTTGGTGATAGTTTGAACTCGCCGCTCGATTTTCTGCGTGCACACTCCCGTAGTCTGGCTGCCGTGATACTTCTGGACTTGCCATTTTCTTCGCTTGATCGTTAAGTGCAGCCAATTCTTGACGCTCTGGGGCTAAGAAATCTCCGCCACCTTCAGTTTTGCGTCCACGCACTGTGGAAGGAGTCGTGCAATCATTTATACCCAATCCTGACCGAACGGATAAAGTTTGGTTTATTGCTTTTAAATTATAACAATTGCTATGACAAGCATTTCAAGGTTATATTCCCTAAAAAAGATATGCTGTAATAATTGGAAGAGAACTTGGAATGCTATTTTCATAAAGCAATGTGCTTTCTTTACCACCATAAAGCTGCCGTGGGACTCGGTGTTGGTCTTCTTTTGGAGCAAACATGATGCTTTATTTAAACTGTCGTCGATAATACAATATGAATACCAAAAATAACTGCATCAGTAGAAGTGCTTCCTCCGTTCCTTTCAGTGATGTCGAGGCTAGGTTTCTGGAGCAAGTGCACTATTTGCGTCAGCGTTAGGCTCTTCTCGCAGATAAAATAGCACGGGATTCCGGGATGCTAAAGTACACAGCTTATTATCGTAGCACCTCCGTATGGATTGCTGACCAAAACGCCAACACTTGACATGAGCGAAGAAAGGGCAGAAATAATAGGGCTGCTGACAGGAGTCCTGATATCCAAAAAGCAGCGAACCGCCCAATGACCGTCGCCAGTTGTAGGTGGAGAAAAAAGCCAACCCGTGGTCTAACGTGTCTCGTCAGAATGCCGCCGCGGCCCGACTAGGATACGCTCGCAGCCTCGTAGCCTTCGGCGAGTGAGATAAAATTTCACGCCAGTACTGATGACCTCAACATGACCAGGCAAAACATGAAATTTACGTAGCGTGCTTTGCTGTCCATACGGATACATGAGAAATTGTTTCCAAGTCGGAACTACTTCGGAAAGCAGATACAAGAATACCTGCGTTATTTCCCCCTCTTCCACGCATGTCCGCGTTGGCGAACGCGTCGATGATCAGAAGTTGTCGAGATTATTCCACGGTCCTACGTGCACCACTAACGCAAGGTTATCTCATGACCCTGCTGAGGTCGTTCGATCGGATATTTAAAGTGTAAAATGCGCTGCTGGGAAGGAAGAACCACGGTTGATGGGTTCTGAGCGCTAGTAAAAAGCCCGGGCCGCGATAATTTTGTCTTCGAATGAGACGATATGAAAGGCCATGAATCGAATGAAAGAACAGTAACCAGTCCATCAACAATGGTCTCCTTCTCTCCTCTCGTGTACACCCTTCTGGCGTTGTTGCCTGCAGTCCATGGTACCAGTCTTCGCCCAGGGCAGATTAAAAACTTCGTTCCTTTTGGAGACAGTTACACCGACGTTGCCTCGTCTAATGGGGGGACCGCCTGGCCGATCTACGCTGCAGGATACGCGCATGTCACTTTGTTCCCATTCGCAAAGTCCGGAGCGACATGTTCCAACAACATAACGTTCAGACCATTCCCCTCGTTATTTGAAAGCCAGCTTCCTCTGTACTTTACAGAAAAGGGGAATGGATCACTGAAGTTACAGGCTCAGGAGACACTTTACACGTTGTGGATTGGGACAAACGATGTTGGGTCGAACGCGCTTTTGACTGGAAACGATGCGGCATCGCTTGTGGACGTCACCGAATGCATGATAAATTGGGTCAAGGTCCTCTATCAGAATGGTGCCAGAAATTTCTTGTTCCAGAACGTAAGTCAAATGTCTGCAGAGTGTCGTTTCCACTTGACTGATTTGACGATAGATGATTCCTCTGGAAACAGTCCCTCTGTATGCACCTGTTTCGTATCCCAACAGATTCTGGACTGCGCAGAGGAACACGACAGAGTGGAGTGTCTTCATGAAAGAACTTACATTGACCGGAAACGCGCTTACGAGCCTTATGCTGAAAGCCGTAGCTCCCACACTTCCTGGAGCACACATCGGTAAGCGAGCTTCAAATAAAGCATTAAAAAGTATGGCTTACCTATTTCAAATAGCCATATTTGACTCCCATTCACTCTTTGCAGACATGTTCGCCCATCCAGCAGTCTATTTGAATGGAACTGTTCCGCTAAACATCACCGGAGCTGTTAAAAGTTGTGTCTTCCAGCTGAACGAGGCTGTGAGTGACACGGGCGACTGTACTATTATCAACGGACCGGCTAGGGACAGTTATCTCTGGTACGTTCCATAGTAAAATGGCGAATATTATAAAACTAATATGCGTATGAATTGAAGGTTCGACGAATTGCATCCAAGCGAACAAGCGGACAGGATTGTTGCAAGAGAGGTGGCGCAGGTGATGCGGGGAGAAAACAACAAGTGGACGACATGGTTGAGCTAAACTGTAGGCTGAGGAACTGTGATGCGTTCGTATACTGGTCGGAGAAGTATGACGACTGGTAAGCAAAATAATATAAGTAGTTACCTGAGAGGCTATTATCTTCTCGGTGATTATGTATATTTCTTGTAGGATTGGCGGGGAATAGATCTGAGGAGGATACTTGAAGTTGATAGCTGTGTTGGGCGTCGACGTCTGAGTTTAAGAAGTTGAATAAGTCAAAGCTTCAACCTAGAAAATATGCCTGCCCTTACACTGTAGCTCAGCCATAGCTGCACGTGACCTCAACTCACGTTCGACGCGTCACTGCGCCGGGACTCGCGACTTGGACGCGTATAGTCCAGCAGTCGTGCTTGGGACTCAATCGGCATGACATGGCACAACTTCGTACACAAGAATTCCTGCCCAGCTCTGTAAACTCCGTTAGGGTGGAACACAATCAAATTTAAATATTTGGAATTAAACTTATACTCTGCAGAATTAATGGATCTCAGACTGTTTACTCTTGACTTCCTTGGATATTGCAATACCAATGCACAGCACTAGAATTCCAAGAGAAAATCTAGGCTTAAAACCTTCTTGAATTACAGACTATCCAGTTACTAAAATGGCACCGGAAAAGGAATTTAGGGAATTTCAGGATTCAGATTCCGAATATTTTGAATTAAACTAAATATTTACTTCGTGGTATTTGGAAGGGTGCGAACCACAGCAAGAACTAAAAATGAAATGCTAAGTACTATTTAACGGGTTATTTAACGAGTTATGCATTGGAATCTTTTATCTTTGATAATAATCCCGTACAATTCAGGCTTTTTCTCTCCGTACTATTTACACTGAACTTATTTATCGTGCGAAGCACGGATAACTGCTGGTATATAGCATCGTTTTATCACCAAGACTAGTACTTGTTGGGATTCACTTACAAACCTAGACGAAGTCGGCGTTGAATGTAATTTTTCTAAGTCAAAAGCGACCAAGCAGTTACACAATTAATTGCTAAAACTAAAAGCATTTACGCAAGCACTAACTACCAGAAACCTGATTCTTTTAGGTATTGATTCAATGTATTATAATGTAAGAGGTACAAATTGTTAGCCTGGTTGTACAAAGGTGCATTTATAGGGTATAAAAGAGCAACTTAAAAATAAGCTACGATACAGCTGGGAATGAGATACAAGTGTGATACAAATTAAATCCCAGTATCAATAGAGTAGATTGGTGTCGCTGGCAGGGATGAAGCCCTCAATAGATCCAAATGAGTTACTATACTCCGGGTTCCACGAAATCTCATCGAACAGATTAACGTGCGGAGATTCAGATGGGTTAAGACCGATGTCGTTCGAAGGATAAGGAAGAGGTGGGTTCTTCCACAAGACGCTTCCGTCGAATTCCGTCCCAGGAATAGACTGATGATCCCAGTTATAACCAAAGATTTCTGGTAGCAATGAGTCGCTAACTTCCATAGGGAAAGACGACAACAAGTAACCCACGTCTTCAGGGGAGAGAGACATAGAAAGTTCAGGGAGAGAGGAAACATCGGCCGCAGTTTCGTTATTTCCCACAGGCAAACTAACGACAACAGGTGAGAAATCGTCGTAGAAAGCATCCTTCTCGACTGATACAAGAGTGGAAGGCGCATAGAAAGCACACTTCTCGCATGATGCTCCTGCAAGAATGGAAGGCTCCGCAAGTGATTCCTCCTGGTCGACCACGTTGCCAAGAACAGTGTCCATAGCTGGATCCATCGGTTCCGTCAAGGAGTGGTACACACCGTCGGGTGTGATATATCCAGGGGATGAAATGTTGCTAGCTTTTGAGTCGCCCAAGGCCGGAATATAATCCAAGCCCTCTTCAAGGCCGCTATAGGTAAAGGCCCACGTGAAGAGAGGCTTTGTTTTATCCCCAGGGAAGTTGAACACAAAGAACTCCTCGTCTGAATTCTCCCACCATTCACCATTATCCTCCTCTTCCTTGGTAAGAGGCTTCGGTTTGTACTTAGATGGATCAGTGCTCGTGAAGACAACATTTCTCTCGACGGCGTAAGTTGGTACCCAAGCATCTGAAGAGCCCGAAGAGGACGGCGAACTCGGGCTACAAGGAGGCAAGGATGAAGACGAGGAAGGCGAGGACGGTGAAGGTGACAAACTCGGAGCAGAGGGGGATGGCTCTAACGTTGATGAACAAGATGGATTGGAATATACGTCGGGTCGAGAGTAGGGATTTACGCGATGCAATTTCTTCGTCGACTTCTGCTTTCCGGTGATAGACTGGGCGTTTGTAGAGACAGCACTTTTGGAGGAAGAAGAGGCGCGAGCAGGCGAAAGGCCGTGTCCAGATTGTTTCTTGTGTCTGCTGAATAGGGCGGGATCTGCGAAGGTTTGGTTGCAGTCGCTCTCAGGGCAGACGTATGGTCGTTCTCCAGTACTGAGAAAGAAACCGTGAGATAAAATGCGAAGAATGATAAGAAAAAGACTTACTGCTTCGTCCTCTCATGGGTCTTGAGATTGGAAAGCTGACGTGTCTTATGTCCACAGCCAAATTGGCAATGGTGCATACTGAACAAAAGAACGTCAGCACGTTACTTGTGCAAGGACAATTAAGAGTACATACTCAGAGTCCCCTTCATGAATCTTCATGTGACGCCTCATATCTGAGGTGCGCTTAATAACTTTTTTGCAGATCTCGCAGGGCGCGGAGGCATATTCACCCTGCAGAGAAACGGGGGACATCTCAGGATACAATAAAGGCGGTGCTAATTATGGAAGGGCGGCTCACGGGTGAAAGCTTGCGCTGAGGGGCCATTGCTAACAATAATATCGAACAGTAGTGTTTGTGGTGCAAGATAGGGGCGCTGGGTGGGAATGCTAAAGCGGTGGGGAGACTGAGCGAAAGCAGGGGCTTCTGTGAATGAGGGCCACCCATTGTTAGATGGTAGCTCTTAAAAGCGCGCCCCATAGCTAGAAAAATGGCAAAGCTATGCGGATTGGTTTTGAAGTACTTTCGATTTCTACCCGTTATAGAAGGGAAGAGCGGGACATTGCCTGATCAGGGAGGAGGACGGTCGCCAAGGGCCATTGAAGTCGCCAACGGAGAGAATTAGGGGATCTTAGCGGATTGGTTCGGCCCATATTTTAGAAAGTTACCGTAAATAGGAAATGTTGGTGGGATTGCGCCTCGAGGTCTAGTTTTGTCGAGTGGTTCAATGGCTAGCCATGAGAGAGAGAGAGACAAAGCAAGCCAGAGACATTACCAGAAAAGGCAGGAATTGCAACTCAGGCTGGTCATAGCACAAGGCACGCCTGATTGGTTTTGTCGGCACCAGATAAGCGTTACTAGTACTTCAGGATGTATGCTCAGAAGCTGCTTCCATTCTAGTACACTTAGTGAGTTCAGCATTTCGTACGAGATCATGAAGGAGCGGAGGAGAGGTTGAATATTGGTGTATACGTAATCGGCTGATCAATCTAATTTTAGATTTCAGAGGCGCTCCGTGGGTCCTCCAAGTTGTTTTCTTGCTCCCTCGACAGAAAACACCGATGCTGATAGTTCCCACCAGGACAAGGGGGAAAGAAAGGTAACCATAGTGGAATGAACGATATAAATAATGTAATTCTCTTGAAAAACTTCACATTCCACCTATCCGCCAGAAGATACATACATGATACAATCTATACCCGATGCAATACCCATAGCTCAGAACAACCCAGCCAGATCAGCGAATGGATCCTTGCCCTGCTGGTTCGCCGTTGCATTTGCACTAGGTGCATTTGCAGCCGGGGTTGACTGCGGTCGCTGATGCTGTGATGATGACGCGCCCATCACGCCCATGCCCATGCCCATGCCGCCGAACATCGACGGTGGGGACTTGCCTATGCCGCCTATGTTGCCGCCGCCTCCGCCATTACTGAAGTAAGTAGCAACGTTGGCTTGCTGCGCGGGGGTGCCGGGCAACATTATTGACGCGGGCGGCGTGGCAGACTGCTGAGGTGGATGCATGGTAGGTCTGGTTAGATTGTTCACTGCAGGTGGGCCGCCGAAGCCACCCATTCCGTATGGGTTTCCATTGGACGGTACGGGCGATGGTGCGTGGTGGGACATCATTGAAGATGAACCCATGCCCAAGCCCAAGCCCATGCCCATACCACTGCTCATCGCGTTCTGCGTTGAGGCCTGCGGCGCAGCAGGGGACGCGAACAGGCTGGCGAGGTCGTTCGTATTCGACTGCGCCAGTGCAGCGTTGTTTGACGTGTCATTTTCATCAAAGTCGATTAGGGAGACATTCTGGGTGCCAGAGTTAGATAGCTCCGCAGGGATGGGGTTTGACGCGGCGGTGTAGTCTCCTTTCTTGAAGGATTCGTACCGTCCGAGAACGGTATTGATCTGGTCGTTAATCTGAAGGAATGTGTCTGAGAGCGGCTAGTCAGTACTCTTGCTCGCTAGAGATAGATGGTCTATGTACCTAGAGACTCGGAGTCGTCTGACTCGGCGTCATTGATCCATTTCTGTAACCTGGGACGTGCGCTTGAAAGGATCGAAGCAACTTGCTGAAAAACGAAATATCAGCAGTAGCATTTCAGGAGCAGCCTAAATACTCACATCGTAAGCATCTCCAGCCGCAAATCTCTCGCCTCTTGCTGTATCCACATTATCCAGCATCTCGTTCAGGAGGATGACCTTCTGCTCTAATTTGTTCAGGTCAGTCAGCGCCTGTGAGCGATAGTCAGGTTTAGCATCCGGATTTGCGCCCGCCAGCGATTTCATGAGCTCCTGTGCAGCCGCAAGGTCCCTCGGTGTTCCTCGTCGAATCAGCTCCTGCAGTTTCGCCGACTGCGCCTCTCGGTCCTCCTCCTCTAGCTCCTCAGCTGATTTCAGGTTCTTCACGTAAATCTTTGTTAGTAGATTGATCAGCCATGAACTCCAACGATTACTCACCGACGCGACTGCTAGATCAGCCCGACGTCCAACGTCACGGAATCGATATCCTTTGAAGGTCAACAGCCGGTGCATATCCCTGATGTTCCCCAGATCCTCCTTCCACCTCGACTCAGAACAAATTCCTTCTTTCCACTGCTGAATTAGGTCCAGAATTCGGGACATCACTGGGCCCGGGAAAGGAGGGGGTCGCTCAGGGAAGCGACGTACAAGTTCATTTAGAAACTCCTTCGTCGATATTTGTAGATGAAATGGGTATCCGCAGGACTGAACAAGGGTATCTAGTAATGCAAGGGCTAGTATAGCAATGTGGGGGTTTCGATGGTTCGCAAGGCGGGCGAGGAGCATGGCTGCATCTCGGGGGCTTGAAAGACATCATCAGATAGTGGTACAAAGACGAGATGGATGGAATACCTACTTATTAGCTTTCTTTTGGTTGATATATTCTGCCACCTCAAGATGCAGTGCGTAGTTGGGCTCGTGCAAAGACGGCTCGCAGGCCCTGGTGATCAGGATCTCGAGAGGGGAGACCCTCGTCCAGCTCGTCCCGGTTGGACTGGTCAGCATTTTGGGCGGCTATAGCTCTCGTGCTCTCCTGTGGTGCGGCCTGTATACTAGAAAGAAATGCCCTAGGCAGTAGAGTATAAAAGTAGATGATGAAGAGGAGTGTCAGAGCTGCGTGAGGGACAGCATTGGTGGGCGCTCAAGATGTTTGCTGAGAATCGCGTGGCAGATCGTGGCTGGGCACTACTGCCCGTTTTGGTCCGCTGCGCTTTGCTTCAACACCATCATCTCCTTCCCCTTTCTTGTGCCCCTCTCTTTTGTATTCCTATTATCTTCCCCAAAATTCACCATGGACAAAGCTGAAGTCGTTTTTAGTCCCAAGGTGACTTTACTCCCGGTGACAAGGACCGACGACAAGTGCGTCAATTCAATTGAGCTTGCAGTGTCGCCGATGTGCTTCAGGTTCGAGTTCGACATACTAATCATTATTATTTCACTACCTTTTGTTCAGCTGTCGAAATGTACATGAGATTCTGAATACTTAAGGTGCTTATTTTTTCTTGTGGCGCTTTGAGTTCCTCGTTGACTTTTACCCTGCCAGTGCACCCGCGTAATCATGCAGGACTTGTCCCTCGACCTAGCCTACTCGGGTACTCCACCCTGGTGACGAAACTAGGCGCTTTCTGCAATTTATGCGGTTTAAACTTTTTCATATCATTGACTGCAGCCTCTGTAGTCTTGAATTGACCAACTAAAGGCGACGATCCAGCGAGGATTCAGCCCTCACCATTAACAATGCATGAAAATGATTTATTGATCCTCTAAACTACTCTGATATCACCGTGTTTACTATCCTCGGTCTTTTATTGCCTTCTTTTTCTGCCTTGTCGTTTTCAAGATTCCTCTTGCGAGCAGCACCCGATGATTCCGCGCCTGTATCTCGATTATTGTCCTCACCAGAGTCCAGAATCGCGTTCCGAAAGACCACGCCACCTGTACCAGAAATCCTCCGGAACCCGACTGCGTCCTGCTCCTTTTTAGTTGCGTCGTATAGCAGCGAAAGCTGCTTTGTATCGAGACCATTTATACCCTTGTTGTCGTCGCATGATAGGCTACCACTACCAGGAAACGGCACTCCGCTAGGCCAATGCTCCAACTCCCAGCCGTTGTCGAACAGGATGCGAGATAACGTTGTCCATGGCAGCTGCTTGCTTTTCTGGTGACCAGTCACTAGAACGCCGATATCCTCTGGGTAGTGGGAATGATTATCAGTGGATTATCACGGGTGCCACAGCAGGGAAAATTATACCGAGAAGGCGAACAAAGTATTCTTTGATCTCTTTGACCAGAAACCCCTTTGGACGGCGCACTAGGATTTTTTTCCCCCTCTGCTGATGCTCAGTAGACGAATCTCCATCACTGGGACTCGATTCAGGAGCAGGTACATTTTGAAAGGCCGAATCTGCAGGCCTATTCGAATCGCTGGCGACCACAGGTTGCTCGACGGTCATATCTGAATTGTCTACGGCCACCTCTCTTCGATTTTTCAACTAAGGATAGTTGTGGCGAAAAAAATATTGCTCACCTCTCAAAGGTATTTCTACCAACTAAATGATCTTCTTCGATAAGCCAACCCTGCGTCCCCGTGGATTCGGCCAAGTCGGTCACTGGGGTTAACTCTCGCACTATAGATGAAGATGTTATCAGGATCGCCCTTTGGTGATCGAGTTCAACTCGATGCTCTGCAGCTACGCATCCCTAGTAGCAAGTAAGAAAGGACGTGCATCAATTTCCGAGCATTCCCAGGCGACTCACTAGTTCTTCTAGCAATAATCCGAGTATCCCTTTTGGTCTCTTTCCCGATGTACCGTCTATCTTATCCTTTATGAAGTCGTGAAAATCTTCAATTATTTGGCAATTGGAGCAATATTGTCCTCCTGGCGGCACGTAAATCATAACCTTTGTGCTATCGAGAAAAGAACTCGATGCGGCATACCAATCCAGGACCTCCGGCAAGACTGTCGTATAACATCCCAATCCATGATGTGCTTCTTGGACAGCCTTTCGGAACGCATCAACTGCCGACGTGCGCTTGAGTTCCGGAAGCGGCACTGCTTGCAAAAATCGCTGCATGCCCTTGCAATTCACCCTGCGGTTGAAGGTGCATACTGCTTTTCGTGGATCTAGGCTATCGTTCTCCATGGATAAAACGACGGCGCCAAGCAGCGCGCGAATATCGACTTCACTTGAAGACCCATGCCCCCGATTAAAAATGGGCTCCGTGATATGTTCAGCTTCCTTCCAATCATCGCGACATAGGGAAGTGCAGGCATCTCTCCATGAGTTTGGATAGGCGTTTATCCAATGCGCGTATGTATGATCTCTCTCCTCGGAGCGAACAAACCTAGAGAATATTTGACAGATAGGAATGAAGGCCTTTAAAATGTGAGCACTTGATCCGAGCGTCATCGTTTTCAGCCATGTTAACCATTTGTCACTCGTATGACTGCTTGCTTTATCGTCGGCTCTTCTTTTCAGATGCCACCACAAACACCATAAAACGACAAGACATTCTTGAGGTTCCCAGGTGTGCACTATGGATGAGATTCGGGGTACAGCCGACACAATGCGATCCCTACACAGATTGTTCCAGAATTTAGGTGAATAGATCATCGATGATAGTTTAGATCCTCGCACCTGATAATGCACGCTTCACAGATGGACCCCGTATCCTTCACTCCTCTAGATAAAAATACGGCTTTGTCACTACTGTTCGAGACGAGAAGTGTTTGGATGTATATCCATTTCCTCAAGCAACGGAAGTGCACGAATGTTTCGTGGCACGTATGACCCGCTGCTCTCATCGACTCTTCAAATTTGCGAAATATTGACTCATTCACAGGGGCAATGATCGGAGTAAGCATTGGTGAGTTCTCAGACAACAACGTTGCCTCGTCCCAGATAGATATTAACCCTTTTAGGTCCCATTTTGCTCGGTCGATTAAACCTCGAGAAAGGTCTGCGTTGGCCATGGCCCTCGAAGTGAGTACTCGCCATGCGATTGCAATAAACCGCACGTGAGGGTGGGCCTTTTCAATCTGGCCTTCATCCTGCCCAGGCGCTGAATCTTGAATCCCATCGATTCCCACACCGGTACGTGCCCATCGGTGAGACAGTGCATAGGCTGCCCGAGTCCATTCGAATTTGGATGGCGTACGGAAACCAGCAGGACGATGAAAATTTGGATACAACTCCGTCATCCGCTTCTCGTCACCTTCTACCCACAGCCAGATATCATTTTCTTCACCGCCCTCCAGAAGGCGTAACCAAGTATTAATAGAAAGACGGTAGTTTCCATCGCAGCAATATAGAACAATGCGCCAGATAAATGAAGTCCTTAAGTCCGGTGTCTCATAGGAGGAAGAGTTTTCTTCCTGGTAAAGGACGCGGCGCAAAAGTTGTTCGTCGTCTCGAAGGCCAGAAGGAACTACATCTGCCGCCGGGAAAGTTGATCGAAGGTCACTCATATTTGTCACCGCTGGTTATTGCATCGCACGCACCCTCAGACCCGCCATTGCTTCTCACGAATTCGACGTTTGGCGCAGAGGGAGAGTATGATAAATATGTGCCAAATCTGAGGTCGCCAGAAAATGGATATAAGGCAGAAGTGCTCATTCCGGTGGAAGAACGACGGAAGGAGAGCGAAGATGAAAAGAGCAAGCAAGGGAGAATAGTACCTGAACTTGAAGTAAAATGAGTTAGCCTTTTTATGAGCTGTACGAATCATACGGGCCTGAATCGGTGTATGACGGCCTTTGACATGCGCGTACATACATTGAAGAACGGACAGCAACCGACACACCCGAAAATCGTGAGTGAACAAGAACCATTCCGAAAATGCCGGTAGTATGGAAGCGTTAAAATACTGTGCCGCAGATTCCAGCTAAGTATTCTCTTAGTACAGCATAGCTTTAAAATAGTTCACCGGGCCCTCCAGGACGATGTTTTGACAGAGATTACGGAGAGAGATCGGATCAGTTTCCATAGTTTATCACGAAAGGAGCGGACGGTCAACTTCGGAACTTTGATAAGGGGCATTTCCTCTTCCTGGCTCCTCCAGATTCCCCAGGGTCCTCCTCCTCCCTCCCAGCTGGCCAATTCGGCGACATACCCGTCTTGAATGTTCGACATCAGCTGGCCCAAAGCCGAGCTCTGCGTCAACTTCGCACTTCCTCTCTTCCTCCTCATCGGCCAGTTCGGTGACGTGCGTCTCCTGAATTCTCAATCCCAGCCTCAATTCCAGCCGTAAAATCAAACTGCTCACGGTATGGGGCAGACCACTACACATTAAATCCTAGTATTTTACAATCATGAAATATTATGTCTCCATCCAATTTCATGTCCGTTTTCCATCATCGGTTCTACAAGTCCGCGAAAGGTCCATGGACGAGGTTCCTGAAAGGTGGCACCATGTCCTTCCCGAACGCTTTGGTCCTGGGACCAACGCATTCCATAGCCCTCTGGTATTCTCACTTCGTAAACCAGTACTTGGTGAGGCAGCCAATGCAGGTTCCTCCACGTTGCAGAGTTCATCACCTTCCAGAACAGCTCGAGCGCTTTCTCATTTATGCTAGTGACAGGGCCAGAAGGCACCCCCCACCAGCCAACACTCGCTTTGCTCCTCTTCTTCTGGTTCTCCTGCTCCTCAGAATCTTTAGAGACTGGCTGTGAGCGATGAGAATGCTTTGACCAAGCTCGAGCCCCAGCGGTAAGACCTGCGCTGTTCGGCACAAGAAACGCAGCGAGGCAAGTGTCCACAGACGGAGGTACGGATCCCAATGCAGAGCCGATGGTATACGCTAGGCCGTGAGACAAGTGAACGAATAGAAGCGATGATACTTCTGCTGGATTAACGGTGCCGTTTCGAATCATCTCTGCCACTTTTGCACGCTCGGCAGAAGCGCTGGGAAGCTCTTCCATGAGATGACAATGAGGATCCTCTGGTGGTAGATGATCTGGGATTGGCGGGACCATTTCTGAGTCCTTAGCTTGCGTCAGCAGATCTGTACCGTCTTTTGCAGTGTTGTCCATAAATCTGGATAGATCCTGTCAGGTATAAGCAGTCCTCTGAATTCAGTGGCAGTCGGGATGGTATATGAAGCAGCAGCGGTGAACGTGAATGATGACTCGTAGCGTAGGTGACGAATTTCGGAGGTTTCTGATATTTGTCTTTATTATAATCCGACGTTAATTCAGAAGCCGGCCAGGCTACAGTCATCCACCAGCCAATGAGACACCACCACCCAGCGAGGCAAACCGATTGTTGAGCTCCCACGACATCCCTTGGCCTCAAATATTTTACTGCTTAAGAGGCTCGTTGCCATTGATGAACAGGCAAAAATTTGGCTCAGTAGAGCCAATGGATGGAATGTTATTTGATGATCAGTAGGTCAAAATACCGTCTCAAACGCCGTTTCTCGAGAAATCAAGCAAAATTAGAATTTATTTTTACATATTTACAATTCAGGCAATGAATAAGTACAGAGGAACCTGCTTTTACACTTCCAGACTGCCTGTGTCTTCGCTAATGTTGTAAAGCAAGAGGAGGAGGAAAGTGACACGTCACGTCACATTTTTGGCTGGTCGGAACCACTCGATTAGGCAGATCTGTGACTGTCTCACTGGGTGGTTTTGGCACTGATAAGAAATTTTACGACTGATCTTCAGATTTCTTCCTCTATTTCTGTTATTCCTGGACAAAAATTGGCCAGAATATGGAGAAAGGGTACCTTCAAATATATTACCACTCATTTTCTCCGAATATTGAAATTAGCATGCTTCCCAGCCTCGATTACTATTTCAGCGTCTCACTGGCCAGTAGATGACTGTAGACATATCGGCAGTTGAATCCCGAACTCGCTACCCCTTGAACATTCGCTCGTACTGCTCGAACCCCTGCCCCATGAAAACTGGAAAATCATGATGGTTTCTCACCATGGTTCAAGTTATAATTCTGAAGCCATGCTTTATTTATATTTCAACAATGGCATACTGCTGTTGATATCAATTCCTCTCCGCGTCCGTTCCTCAGCAGCAATTCCCTACAACCATCAGCCTCAAGACCCGAATCGATACAATACTATTTTCTCAGTCATTCTGTTTCGACTTAAAATGTTCGCTTGTCGAATTATGTCAGAACTAGACAAAATGTAATCCCACAACACGAGTGTAATGTGGCGCAATCAGCTCAGGCTTTTTCTTATCACCTCCTTATCATCCGACTGCATTTATGTCAGTGCGGATGATAAGTGGTGATTTAAGAAATTCTTTTTGAATCGAGTAGGTGGAATTTAAATAATCAAGATTCTCGTAGTTCAAGAAGATCGATGCATTCCGGCAATGTAAAGATGTAGTAAACGCGTGTTGGCCGAGCATTAACGGCTGAAGCATTGATATACTGTGTGTCTACATAGCTCCTTCAAAATACAGTTAGAAAATGGAAGCGTTACCGTACATAAAACTTACGAAGCGTACTGGACTTGCTAGGAATAGGATTCTGTTTTGTCTCTGAATTGGTAAAACTAGTCAGACATATATTTACCTACGTCATTTCATAACTGACAAACGCTTAATGAACTTCAAGAAATTGAAAAGTATATTCTTACGGAATCTTGACAGACAATCGAGAAGATGGACGGACTAGGGGAATCTGAAGCTGAACGGATTTTCACGGCCGAACGCATCGCGCGTAGTCGCAAACTTGCCCTCAACATCTTCACAGATGGAAAGATGAACAGAAGCTTAAAACCAACATCTTATCAGCGTCCAAATAATACTAGGATTTCTGTGATTTCATATTTTATTACACAACAACGCAAATGAATTGGAAGTAGTTGATGGGTGTTGGATTCGAAGACGTGAACCTCAAATTCGGAATGGAGGAATTTGACCGAGAGCAATACGTAATGGGAAGGCGAGTGTCGATCGCGTGTTGATCGCGCTGATCTACCCTCCAACTTCTTCCCTGGACCACTTCTTCAACTATGTAAAACTTGAACCACCCACAGGTATCCGACAGTTAGCCCGCTAACAGATCCTCAGCCCTCCTTTTGTTATCGGATTCTTCGATATCTAACCACGTCAATCTCAGCTTTGTACTCGTGTCCTTGGCATCCAAGAGCTTCAGCGACTTAAAGGGTCACTATTATCGTAATCGCTTTCCCCGCCGAAGCTTGTTATCACAACCCCTTTTGCCTTCAGCTCGCCACCACAATCGAGCCTCATTCATGTTCTGATACAGGAACGCGCCTCTGAGGTACGACTGGTCGAGCCAACCAATTGCATGAGAGTGATTTACCTTTCGCGTAGCACGAGTGCTTCTTTCTTATCTCTACCACATATGGTCTGTCGAGATAAGAGTTATATAAAACTCAAAGCCACCATGGGAGGCATCACGAGAGCTCCATATACGACCTCGCTGCTGGAGCGCACTTCCGACTCTGAACTCGTTCAGCTTTTCTCCGTAACATCTCCATCATGTCCTCAACCGTTTTGCCCCAAGGTGCTGGATATGGCGTCGGTGAATAACTTCATTATTCTTCTCCTAGTTGATCAATTGACGCCCTATATCCTTCGCATAGTTGTTGGTAAGCAGTTTGCCCCAGAATGTAACTCGCATATCCTCATACAGTATTGGTCGTACTAGGAATTGGCCTGTTCTTCAGCGCCTTCATGATCGGTTTAACAGCTGTTCAAGCCCGCTATACCGCATTCTCTCCAAAGAACTCAGAAGAATTTACTAGTGCTTCCCGAAGCATCAAGCCTGGGTTAATCGCATCCGGAATTGTATCAGCCTGGACTTGGGCGGCAACCCTTGTACGTGCATCGCTATCGTGTGACTATACTCAATATTCATAATTTGTTACAGCTACAAAGTAGTGCTGTGGCCTACAAATTTGGTATGCCGATTGTAATATTGGTCATTACCTTCGTCTCAAGCATGAACCATAGGCATAAGTGGGCCATGGTGGTATGGTGGTAAGTGTTATCAACATAAAGTGGTCTCGCATTGCTTCTGAGTGCAATAGCCGGTGCAACTGTCCAGATCCTTCTATTTGCCATGGTAATTGCATGCCTATCCAGCTATAAGATTCATCAACTCAAATGCATCCTTTGTAGCTTGCAGCAAAATTGAAGCTGAACGCACCGTTTGCCCACACGTGGCTCGAGATTGTAGGTGCTCGCTGGGGAAAAACTGCCCACCTCGTCTTTATGTTCTTTGGGTATCTATCTCGCATTTCAATTCATCCCCAATCCTACTAAATTCGCCTTACGTACCACAGGCTAGCAACTAATGTCATCGTCAGCTCAATGCTGATCCTTGGTGGCTCCGCCACCGTAACGGATTTGACTGGCATGAGCACTATTGCAGTGAGTAGTTATAGGTATCCATGAGCTATTTTGGGTTTGGCTGATTGCTCGGCACAGGCTTGCTTCTTGATCCCGCTCGGAGTGGCCATCTATGTGGTCGTTGGAGGTATGCGCTCGACGCTGCTTTGCGATTAGTACGCTCCCTTCCTGTATCTTCTTGACACCATTGTGCTCATCATTTGCCATTAGCACCCACACCACCGTGTTGTTCGCCATAATTTTGGTATGTATCCCCTCACAATATCTTTTTATCCGCATCGCCTCACACAACACAGACTTTCATCTTCACAGTCTATGCTACCAGCGACAAGATCGGAAGCCCGTCCAAGATGCACGAGCTGCTCACAGCCGCCTCCGCTGCTGCCCCCGTCTCCGGCAACGCGCACGGCTCGTACATCACCATGCGCTCCAAGAACGGGCTGATCTTCGGCGTCATCAATATCATCGGGAACTTTGCCACTGTGTTCCAGGATCAGGCGTACTGGCAGCGCGCTATTGCGAGCCGGCCCGCGTCGACGGTGAAGGCGTACCTCCTTGGTGGGCTTGCATGGTCTGTTCATTTCTATTCCTCGTCATAAGTTGGTATTGATTGGGTTTTGATTTAAGGTTTGCAATTCCGTTCACTTTTGCGACTACGCTTGGGCTGGCTGCCGTTGCACTTCGTGGTGACCCAGACATGAAGGTTCTCAGTCCCGCAGACGTTTCCGCGGGATTGCCTGCAGCCGCCGCCGCCGCCGCCCTCCTGGGCAAAGGTGGTGCTGCTGCCCTTTTAGTTCTTTTGTTCCTGGCTGTCACTAGTGCGTATGAATCACACTGTGATTGAAAGCATGGCTGAATTCTTTTACCAGGTGCCTGTTCAGCGGAACTGATTGCTGTATCTTCTATCCTAACTTACGATGTTTACAAGGTGCGGTCTGGTCTTTTGTAGGGCTTCAGCTAGAATCTAAGGTTCTCTATGTAGCAATACATCAACCCTCAAGCTACTGAAGAGCAAATTCTTCGTATGGGCCATATGATGGTTGCTTTCTACGCCCTTGTCTGTGGTCTCGCCGGGTTGATCTTCTTCTACATCGGCGTCTCCATGGGCTGGCTTTACGTGCGCTCTTCTCCCACTGAAAGCCCATGCTAAGCTGATTCTTCGTTGAAAGACCTTCATGGGTGTCATTCTCGGATCCGGAGTCGCCCCGATTGCTCTCTGCATCACATGGCGCAAGGCTAATAAGTGGGGCTGCATTGGTGGCGCTATTGCTGGTTTCGCTGCGGGCATTATTGCATGGCTCGTCACTACGAGCACCTTGAACGATGGTGTAATTAATGTCGTCGTGAGTGTTTTTCGTGAAGCTGATGTTAAGAATATGGTTCTAAAGGGTCATCCTGTACTATAGACTAGCGGAGGGGATTTCGAGATGCTGGCCGGTAACCTGGCTTCTATTGGCGTCGGCGCCATCGTTGCTACAGTCTCTTCTCTCATAGTGAGTTTTACGTTGCTGTCAAAGTATACGCGCTGATGCGATATCTTCTAGCGGCCGGATGATTTTAACTGGGAGAGCACCCGTTTAATCAATAAACCTACTACCGCTGCGCCGAAGTATACTCATGAAGAGGATTCGAAGAGCGGGGAAGTTGATGTAGATAAGAAAGAGAAGACATCAGAGAAGGCAACCTCTGTTGCAGGCGATTCGTTCGACGCCTCTGAGCAGGAGGAAGAGCTAGATCCCTCCGCGCTTAATAAAGCGTTCAAGTTTGCAACGTGGTCATCTTTGTCCTTGGTACGTATCACTTTCATATAATACGCTCTCGCTAACATCTGCATCCGTCAACTAGTTTGTTGTTTTGATCCTGATCATTCCTTTGCCCTTGTTCTTCTCGCAAGTCGTATACGGTACTAAAGGATTGACTGCCTGGGTCGTTATTGGGATTATCTGGACTTTCTGCTCTGCTATTGCTGTCGTGCTCTACCCTCTGTGGGAGAGTAGGCATGCACTAACCATGATCACCAAGGGTATTTTCAAGGTTAGCCACATCTATTTGATTTCTCTATTATCTCAGTTTCTGATGTCACTCGCTTTCTTTAGGATATATTCACTAAGGGCGGTGGAAAATACGTTGCGCCGACATCAAGTTCTGCAGCTTAAAGGCTGACTGGCTTGGCTGTCCTATGGAGCCTTTAGGCAGCCACGTTTATTATTATAGATGACTCGATGGATACTTCAGAAGAGAGCTCAACCTCAATTGTCAAATGAGCCTGGTCCTCTGAGCCATACAGTGACGACCTCATGAATCAACATCATATATATTATGTAGCTTGTATTATCATTTGGGCCACTTGTTGGTATGAAAACAAAACCTTCTTACGCCTTATGTATTTTATGAAATGTATTTACAACTCTCTTTACGGATGGCCAGCCTGGCGTCAAAGCGAAAATCTCTTTTCACCCACGTAAGCTCAGTTATTGAGTCTCACCGTCCTGGCATGCCAGTGAATACACGCTTTGCTCCCTCCCAACGGTCTGCAATACTAATTTGCAACACGAACACCAATTTTACGATAAAATTCAGTGAACTTTACACAGAACTCCGCTTCAATTTCTACAAAGATCGAGATGCCATTTCGGCGTTGTAGACGAGAAACATCTGGATCCGCGACTTGAGAGCTTTAACAACACCTCTGCCACACTACAGTACTTGCTGCAGGGTTTCGCTATGCATGCGTGAAGTCAATGTGGGGTATTCTTTCGGGACATATGGTGAATGGGCCCATCTCCATAGTGTCCTTGTTCTTCTGCCTCGTTGCAACAATAGACCTTGCCTTCTTGAAGTCATGGCCACCTACAATGCGGCTTATAAGGCGAAGCGCGTTCGACGCGTCCACTATTCAATCCTTCGATAACCTTTGCATCCTCCACTCCATGCGCCTTACCCGGTCACCTTTCTATGGACTATTCTGCAAGACATCCAAAAGTAATGCCACGAGTTTCGTTTGAAGAGGCACACATCCCGCGTCACAGTGGCCTACCTCTCCACCGTACAAATCAACCAAGGCGTGGCATCTTGCGCCTTTTACCGAGATACAAGGGACAAAGTCTTCAAGCTGGTGTAGGCCTTCCCGCTGCTGAACGCGGTTCGTTCTTGTCGAATACGATCCTGACTTGATTAGCTAAATCCTCGTTATGGTGCAGTATCTCGACCTCTTGGAGTGATACCCGAAAACGAACCTCTGCTTCTTATCAGTCTCCGCGAATCATCTTATAGGAAGTCTTATAGTATGGACCACGAAGAGCGTGAGAGAATTGGGCACACGAGAAGAAATTCTGAAAATATTTCTTGTATGTTACACTTTCTTCTCTTGCGGGCACTTCATCTTACATCTGCCTCAACAGCGTCCCTGAGCTATCGCAGGCGTTCCAGCCTTGGTATGCCACCCTCAGCTTCTGCAGCTATGGTCCCTTTCTACATGCCCGCGGCTGTTCAGCATGCAAGGAACGTCAGTGCCATGAAGAAAGCAACATCTAAGCGCTACTCTATGCCTGCTACTTCAGGCCCTTCGTCGGCTGGCATTCAACTTCTAATGTCCCCTACAGTATCAGCTCCAATATCTGCCCAGCACGCAAAGGACCTCGATCATATGGGGTCGATGAAGTCTAAGCGCCACTCAATGCCTGCTATGCCCGGGGCAGCTACCCCGAGCTTTTCATCAGCCAGTGCTCATCCTTTCGCTTCCAATGCAGCTCCAGTTCCAGCATATCAGATTTACAAGCCTATAGGATCCCCGCATGGATCACAGACATCCAGTGGAAGTGCTTCATCGGGAGGAGTGACAGTGATTGTGAATATGCCTACAGTTACACAGTCAGCAATGTCCAAGAAGCAGTCAGTTGCCAAGGAGCACAAGCCGTCAGCGCATTTCGCTACTCAACCTGTGAGCACTCTGCAACCCGCCTCGCCGTTAATTCAGATCGCTGTGCATAAGCACTTGTTGAGCTCTCGCCTCCGCTGGGACATTGCACAGTTGCCATCCATAGCCTGGTATCTCGATGAGACACTTGAAACAAACGTCCTGAATCTCAGTGCACCCGCCACAGCGCCCGGAGTGAGCAAGTTGACTATTCGATTCGCCAACCCAAGCCTCGCGCACTTGCTGGAGTTGTGGGGACCTATTCTCGTTCATGGAGACGACCGCGAGGTCACCATCGGAAGTGTTCTGGACGCGATCTACGCTTATTTCCACACTCCCCTGCAGTTTGAGGAGTACAACCACGTCCCGGAGGAAGATTACAAGCAGCTCTTCAGGTCATATGCGCGCCGTATGACGATGGCTACGCACTTCCAGAATGCACCACCTCCCGGCGATACCCTGCGCATCGACTTTCTAGCGGGATGCACCCACTTCATTGGCCTACAGATGACTTCCAGTTCTCCTGGAGAGCTCACTCTCTCCCTCAGTCTGACGTGGCCTTGATGAGTGCGTTTTCTAATCTCTTATTATGCCAATCACCGTGTATCTAGCGCTTCGTTATTCTTATATGCGGTCGAATTTTAACGACCTTTACGACCTTGTATCCAGTGCTTGCTCCTGTATTTTGTATCCAACACCTGCATTAATCATTATGACCTTTACGACCTTCTCATCTTCGTTTGCAATTGCGCTGTTCTGTCCGATGCTGATGATTCACTTTGTTACAGGTTCCGCGACGCTAGCAGCTCATTGACATTGAGCGTGTATCAAGAACGAAGTTCTATCCGATATCCAGTGTGCTTGTACATCCTCGTATACCTTCTGCTATTGAAATAAGCTCTTCGATGCGGGCAGCACATCCTCTATGTTGCTTTTATACTACAAGCTGAACGCGTGCGGTACTCCTTTCTGCATGATGATGAATATGCGGATCTGGCTCCATGTGTTTCTTCAGGTCTTGCTTGATATCGCGTCTCGGTACTAGCTTGGCTCTTTCGGGGCCACTTGGAGACTGGATGGCTCTGCAAATTGGGAATGCAGGGTAGAAAAAATTTCCGTTCACCAGAATGGGGTGTTAAATGCTTGGGCCACTTCTTGATCCTCTCTCTGGCAATGACCCAAGATGGACCAGCGCATTACGAAAGGCTGACTGCTGAATGGTCTGCAGTTATACAAGCTGCTGTGGACTCGGTGCCCATCTCGCTCTATTCTCTCCTATCGCAACGCAGTCCTCCGCAGCCCTATCATACCGACTTTCCAGTACCCATACCGCAGATGCGCTCAGACTCAGGTGATAACAACGTCCGTCAGGCTGTCAAGAGGATACTCAAGGTAATCTTACGTGTTGGAGGTGGAACTCGGCATGACCTAATATTGAAGTTACATCGCGCGGGACAACGTGACTCAGAGCACCGATCGCCAAGGTATACCAAGGTACCCCGCTTTCCTCATAAAAGAGGACGTGTCTTGGCTTATCATAGCCTTCCTACCCTCCTCGCTCTTAGGAACCCCCGAACTATTTCCTTAGCTGCACTTGAATGGGAGAAACTTTCGCCTCGCCCCCTGATAATGCCTCGAATATCGCTCTGCCTCAGCCAACACCTTCTCTTCTCGCCGAGGATGACGACGAACCCCCTAGTAGGGGGCCCAGTCCCTATCGGTCGGCTCAAATGACGGGAGCGCCACACTTTGGCCCCATTTCTTCTCATAGCGCCGCGTTCCAAGAATGTGTAACTGAAGGACACATTCTAGATGATTCGGCGCGTGCCGGACGACAGACAAGGGAACACATTGGTGTCGCCTTCGTGCGACGCAAGGGTGTGTCAACAGACCCAGAGAGGCAGGACTCCACTGCGCCACTTCCTTTACAGAAGTCTAGGTTTCCGGCTGTCTCGAAGACATCGCGCCTGCGCCTGTTATTCACCCCTCAGCGCCCTTTAGGACCGCGCCCCACTTACGCGCAGTCCTTTGTAACTACAGTGCGGTACACGCCACTAAATTTTTGCTTATTCTTCATCCCGGTGTCGTGGGCACTGCACTTCACACACCAGAGCCCCACATTGATCTTCATATCTTCTGCCCTCGGAATCGTCCCCCTTGCCGCTTTACTAGGCCTGGGGACTGAGCAGATCGCCCATAGGACCAGCCAGAGCGTTGGTGGACTCCTGAATGCCACATCGGGCAATGTAATTGAGATGATCATTGCCGGCATCGCACTGAAAGAGGTTAGATATACGTCGCCTATTTCCTGTGGCTATTGTTGATTTCTGCTTCTTCAGTGCGAACTTGAACTTGTTCAAAGTTCCCTTCTGGGGGGTTTACTGAGTAACCTACTTCTCGTATTAGGATGCGCCTTCATTGGTTCGTACCGTCCGTAGTCATTCTCTTCTGCGAACTGACAGATTTCTTCTAGTCGGAGGATTCCGCTTCCATCAACAGGAGTTTCAGCCCATGGTCGCGCAGCTCAACTCTTCGTTGATGATTGTGTCCGTCATCTCACTCATAATCCCGGCTGCATTCGTGAGTTTAGATTATTGCATTTCTTACACCCATATTGACCCAGTCCCTCTAAGTAGCATGAGTACTTGGAGAATAGACTTCCAGCAGGAAGTGAGGTCAATATCTTGCTTCAGCTCAGCCGCGGTAGTGCTGTTATCTTGATCTTGATGTAAGTAACGTGCATTATTGCTGCTACTTATCCTACAAACTAACGATGTCCCTTCTAGATATATTGCCTATGTGCGTTTATCTAGCCTTGCACCTTTTAAATGCCCCTCTTACCCTTTTATGCAGCTCTTCTTCCAGTTCTATTCCCACAATCACTTGTTCTTGGACACTTTACAGTCCTCTGACGCGTCTTACGGCACGAAGACTTCCCTGAGCCGTGAGTCAACAATGGGCGCTGTCGCCGTACATCCGACCGCTTCGCTGTCGCGCATTTCCTTGTCCTCTTCCGACTCAGAAACGGAATACCTGAGGCTCAACACGCCCTCAGCTCTATTTCTTCTGTGCACTACGACCGCTCTTGCGTACATCACCGCCGATCACCTTGTGAATTCCCTGGAAGGCCTCGTTGCTGCTCATCCAAGCGTCTCGAAGGAGTGGATCACGCTCATCGTCATCCCGATCATTAGCAATGCTGCCGAGCACACCACGGCGGTCATCGTAGCCAGTAAAGGCAAATTCGACTTGGCAATGAGTGTCGCGGTGGGAAGCTGCATCCAGATTGCGCTTTTCGTCATTCCGATGTTAATTTTTGTTGCTTGGGGAATGGGGAAGCCGTTGACGCTACTGTTTGATTCGCTTGAAACGCTTGTAAGCTTCGTTTTTTTTTTTTCCACTTTGGGTACGAATATGTCGGATGAAGAAAGGGCACCTGCCTCCTAGGTCTTGTTCTTCTCAGTGCTTTTGGTGAAGTTTTCCATTGAAGATGGAAAGTCCCACTGGATGAGCGGACTGGTTCTTATCGGTAAGCTTATTCTGGTGCCCCGCCGCAAGAATCCGTCTGATATTGGAGATTTCCTCTAGCCGCCTACATTCTCATCGCACTCTCCTTCTGGAACTTCCCGGAGACCGCCAGGACTCTCCAGGGCCAGCCTCTCCTGTGCGTGAAGTAAGGGTAGGTATGGTAACAAATTTTTAGTTACGTGCTTCGATCCTCTAAGCTTCACAACTTTATAACGGCTTCGTGATTCCTCTTCGGGCACGTGTGGGCGAAGTTTTTGGGACACAGTGAAGAGCAAATATGACGTTAAAAGACTTTTCTTCATGTTGGTTACAGAATACTTATGTTAACATAATTTGCGAATGTGCAGTGAGATGGCGAATATACGTATTTGTGATATTATATATGACTGATATAGCTTGTAGATTTAAAGAATTTGAGTATTGCACTAGTAGCAGTACGGAAGTGCGGTCCCGCTCAGGGTAAGGTACAAGGACCACCTGCGTAGTTTAATGAGCAAAATCTCAGGTATGGCGGAGAATTGCTTCCACCGCCCCTGAAATTTGCTTACCTATTTAATAAATAAACGCCGCCTGTCAAACAGCTGTTCATAAGCTCATGTTACACAATCAGTGTCTAACTAGAAATAATGCTTAGAATATGGAGAGTACATTCACTTCCAATATCGGTAGTTTCAGTCTGACCACTTCGTTCCGAGTTCACTCAGTGGCGATGGGAGCAAACAGCAAAAGACGGAATAAGATTTAACCCAGTATTTAGACTAGTGTGGAAATATTCCTTCTTCTGCATTTGCTTTATGTACACATGCGGATATGAGTACGAGAGGAGCGACCGGAGTGATTTTCCGACATGATGATCACACACATTCAAGGAGCGAAAACTGGTGGGTCTAGGTGAAATTCTAGTCTGATATGGTTAACGTTTGGCCGCTGTGTCGCAACTGTGCTAAACCTTGAGCAAGAGCGGCACCCAATGCCCTGGAGATGAGAGCGCCACGAGGAACGGCGGGAGAGAGAGCTCAGCGACGCAGGGATCCTTTGCTGGTTATGAATGAAGAGCAACGGAGGCAAAACCATTTCGGGCAGGGTATCTGCTTCCGTTGATCTAATCCGGACTGGCGGATTGATTTTCCTATTTTGGGAGTACGCTTGCATGGATTAAAGAACATGAGGACAGGGTCTGTGACGTTGAGCGTTCAAGCCACCAATCGCATCAGTTGTTCTTCGAAAAAAAAATGGACTTCTTTACTTGCCTTCTTCGCTGTTCATCTGCATACGCGAATGCCCTAGCGCTTGCTGCAATCCCATAAGTATTAGGTGCTTTACCTCATCACCAACATTGCACCTGCTGCCCAAGTCTTTCATCCCACCTCTTCCTCTATCTATCTCTTCCTCGCTTCCTTAGGCTGCCTGCTTCTTCGACTCATATATCCCTCAACTCTGTCTGGCAGCCTCGTCTCTCACTGTCCCATGAGTACTTCCGTTTTTATAGGGCTTTCTAGCCTTCTCGTCGCTCTTTTCACATGGTTCCGGAAGTCTAAAGAGGCTTCCCGAGTATCTTTACCCCCTGGCCCGAAGCCGGTCCCGGTCGTGGGCAATGTCAGAGACCTCACCACCCAAGAATTGTGGCTCCCCGCTGGTCAATGGGCTAAGCAGTATGGTGAGAAAACATACGATTCACGTCTTCTATATTGCGCACGTTAACGCCTCTTTTCGCAGGCGATGTCGTATATCTTCACGTTCTGGGACAGGGCCTCGTCTTCCTGAACAGCCCCGACGCCGCTTTCGACTTGCTGGACAAGCGCGGCTCTATCTATTCCGATAAACCTCAACTAGTCATGGTTGGCGACCTGTGCGTTTGATCATTCCTTCCACTTTGTCTTTCTATGCGCGTCCACGTGAGCTAATCCGTTACGACCCTGTCAGATGCGGCTGCAAGCATATGGTAAAGCGTTTCCCTTATTTTAGCAGTATTTCCTGATTTTCTTACATCCGCTTTCTCCAGGTGGCGTTTACAGGCTATGGGGATCAATCTAAGCGTCAGCGCAGGCTGATGCACAAAGCCTTTGGCGTCAGCGCGATATCCGCTTATCACCCCCTCTTGGACATAGAAACAAACTCTTTCCTCCGCAGACTTCTCAGCGATCCGTCCGACTATGTTAAGCACACTCGTAGATATGCTGGCGGACTCACCCTAAATGTCGTCTACGGCTACGAAGCAAAGTCGAATGACGACAAATTCTTGACCTTGGCCGAGGAGTGCGTCAACTTGCTCGCGAATCGCATCGCTTCCGGTGGTGGAATCTGGCCTGTCGATGTTATCCCCGTTCTGCAACACCTACCCATGTGGTTCCCTGGAGCTGGTTTCAAGCGTAAGGCAGCTCAGTGGAAAGCCAAAATGGAGGAATTCGTCGAGAAGCCTTACGAGTACGTCAAAACTAGCATGGTATGTCAGATATCTTTCTCCGATACCTCCGTGTTAATTCTATGCCTCTTTCAGAAATCTGGAAACTATAAACAATCATTTACTTCCACGCTACTCGAGGATGACACCTCGAAAGCCATAGAGAACTTCGAATTCGACCTCAAATGGACAGCAAACTCCATGTACTCTGCTAGTGCCGATACTGTGGGTTTCATTTTGTTAATATCCTCCGAGCGACACTTACATACCATTGACAGACCATGACGACCGTCTCACATTTCCTACTTGCCATGATGGAATCTCCCGGCGCTCTCGCCAAGGCCCAGAAGGAAATCGACAGCGTCGTAGGCACCGACCGGCTTCCTAATTTCAGCGATAGAGCTTCGCTACCTTACAGTACGTGTCGGCCCGCGCGTGTCAGTCGTTCCCATATTTTTTTGCTCATGTCGTTATTCCCTCGTAGTCGAATGCATCCTAAAGGAAACGTGGCGTTGGGGTGTCCCCGTTCCGCTCAGTAAGTGACGGCACGGTTAATTTGGAATTTTAGGCTTCTCGATTGACATGCAATTTACTTTTTTCTCTCTAGATCTACCCCACAGGGTCATGGAAGACGATGTCTATCGTGGCATGCATATCCCCAAGGGATCACTGGTTCGTTCCTTCGATGTGTGAAAGTGACAGCATATTGATATTTCGTTATGTTTGATAGGTTTTCGGGAATATATGGTGCGTGCTACCTTTATCCGTAAGGTGAATGGACGTAAGTGCTGATGCGCTTTTCACCGATATAGGGCTATACTTCGTGATGAGAAGATATATCCCAATCCTGAGCAGTTCAATCCTGAGCGTTATCTAGAGGTAGTGGATGAGGAGACAGCCAGAAGGAGGGACCCTCGTAACTATGTTTTCGGGTTTGGCCGAAGGTGTGTACAAGTCCCGCTGATGTTCCTACGCATACACCCATCATCACGTCTTTCTATAGATTATGCCCAGGCAATAACCTTGTCGACTCTTCCATCTGGCTGCTCATGGCGCGTATGATAGCCACCCTCAACATCAGCAAGTACGTTGATGACACCGGGAAAGTCGTCGACCCGGTAGTCAAATTTGAGAACCCCATTTTCAGGTAAGCACCGCTACTTTTTCATTTTAGGTTTATTCTCATGATTCCTTTGTTCTAATGAATTCAGAATACCCAATCCATTTAAATGCGATATCAGGCCGCGATCTGAACAAGCTCTCAAACTGATTAAAGAATCAGAATCATTGTAATTACTTACTTACCCTACTATCTGTTGGAAATTTTACAGAACTATTCACCCGTTGTCGGCATTACGACTCGGATATGCTATTCTTGTTTTTGATTTCTTTTCGTCCACGTTCACGTCAAGATGTTATTTCAAGCGTCAACACATATCGTCACCATCTCCAGACAAACAACAGAATTCGTCCTTCGCACGCACCCCTAGCCGCTCTATGCGGAGAAATTCTTCAATGCATATATCACCGTTGCTCAGGCTACTCCACCTGGATCTTTTACGGGGTTTTTACATATGCCTTTCCGCCTTCTCAGTATGCCCATGAAGTTCACCGGATATCCCCAAGAAGCTCCGCGCCGGACAACTTCAGGCTCCGCTTGTTGAGGCCATAGGATGATGCCTTCGCAGAACCGGCCATTCCCCCTTATGTTCAGCAGTTTGTGAGTGTCATCCTTATGTATCTGAGTCTTCTACGCTTTCAATCCAGTCTCCTGTGAATTTTCCATCGAAGAGCTAGTGATTTATGAACCTAAGAGAAGCATTCTAACGCCGCTTCTTTGGCAGAAACGATGATTCCTATTCCGGAGTTTTCGTCGCCGCCATTTGTCAGTTTTCATGATCCTTAACTGAGGCTATAATTACCTTAAACATCCTGGCAGACCTCTTCATCACACATCAAATTTTCAAGTCCTTCAGGGAAAGGCACGATGGCTTAGTGATCATCTTATCTTCGAGACCCTCTTGTTTTGTTTTCAGCTTTTCAAGCGAGCCTGCAAGATGAAAGAAGAATTTTCATTAATCTGATCATTGCTCTGTAGGTGATCTCTTGCGACTTCTGCGGACGACGTAGGATAACGTCTTTCGACAGCGCCTATGGACAATTGGGGCTTCTCCCACTGGAAGCTTTCCCCTTTCGTTAATTTCTCGGGGCTGCGTGGGCATGGGGGAGCCGGCCTCTTGTCTCTTGAATAGTACCGTCAATCGAACCCTGGCGTGGTAAGGATATTGGACGCTGTGAAAAGAAGTTTATCCGCGAAGGAGATCGTGGGCGATCAAACAGTTGATTCCTACTTATAATGTAATAGCACACTCATTTGGCGCGATTTGCGTGGAAGGTTCCCCTCTTCTTGCTGCAGATTCCTATCTCCTTTAACGTTCGGCCAGTATTCTTCTCCATGGCCAGTACAACTTCTGCCACTCTCCCTCGCTTCGACAACACCCTTGGATCACTTCTCATCGGCGGTCTGGTAGCCATGGCGTAGGTACTTTTTCGTAAGTCGCGTGCACCAGTGTACTAAAATTCTATTAGTCTATGGGGAGTTACCTGTGTACAGACTTACACATACTTCTCGCGTGGATCTAAGGACCCTCTGAAATTTAAGGCCATGGTATGTTTCTTCTTGACCGAGTGTCATCCATCGTTAACTGACACTCTCAATATGTTCCTAGGTCGTTTTCCTTTTGTGTGTATCTTCGTGATGGCACGTATCTCACTATGCTAAAGTCTCTGCTTTAGGGTGCTGGATACGTTTGATTCTGCTCTGAATGCCCACATTCTTTATCATTACATGGTCTCCAATTACCTCAACCCATTGGCGCTTCTCATACCAGTATGGTGAGTGAGCTTTATTTTTTCCGATACCACCCGTTTCTAATATTTTTTACAGGAGCGTAATTGTAAGTCGATGTGGTGCAGGGTGCTGACTGCTTGCGCTCACATGCTATTTCTATTTCTTTCATTTGTTTAGATACATGTGGCTATCACGGCAAGTGCTCATCCGCTATGACTTGGATTAAAGGGCTCACAAACATTGACGTAGTCCATTTCAAATTTCTTCATTCGATCCATGTTTGCAAATCGTGTCTATCGACGTGGGTTTAATCGCTTCTGACATGATTTGCAGTTTAATTCGTTTACGCTGCAGTGAGTAATGGAAATATACCAGTCACTCTATGGATTGTAAGCAAAATTCCCGTATATGCATAAGGAAGCTTATAAACCTGGTTTAATCATAGTTGGCATTATCGACAACTGATCTCGGTGCGGAAGTTTGATCAGAATGTAGATGTGCTATTGCTAATGTTAACGTGTTATGCTTCACGCAGTCGTCGGTATCGGTGAATAGCTTTGAAGGGTTATATCCTGTTTACAAACGCTAAATATTTTGATTCTCTAGTCATCACATCGAAAGCGTGCGTCATGTAGAAAATGGTGTTATTCATGCGTTTAATGCATCCTACAGTTTCCAGATCACAACGTACCAAGAACTATCCACTCTCTCAGTGCGCTAATACTTCCATGATACACTGGTTCTCTCTCACTCATCCTTTTATCCAGGGCTTGTTGTATGCCAACTTCGCGGCTGGTACTGGGAGTGACCTCAGCGTTGCTTTGGCCCTTTGCTTTCTGTTGTATCGCTCTAAGACCGGGTTCCGATCGTGCGTTTCATGCCCATTTATATCAGCACTGTACTAACTGTATTAAAGAACGGACTCGATCATCGGTATTCTGATGCTCTACACCGTCAACACCGGCTTGATTGTTGCGTGAGTGTTGCATGCTCATATCCTATTTACGTATTCTAAACCACTTCATAGTCTCGATGCTGCTCTTGGTATGGTTATGTACATTGTAATGCCTCATAACTTCATCTTCCTAGGTGCGCTTTTGGATATCTTCACTCCATCGGCAGATATTAATAGAGTGTATTGACAGGCTTCTACCTACTCCTAAGCAAACGTAAGAGATATGAGCTACCTTTATTCGATGATCTTAGTACTGAGCAAACCTTTCTCAGTGTATTTAAACTCCTATCTCGCAACGTAGGCTCATTTCCCTATGGTCTTGTTTGTTGGACCTTTTGCTAACCTGTAGGCAGTCTCAATGCACGGGATGATCTACGAGATAAAATCGACGAGCCGGTATCAATTCACTTGTCCCAGATCTCGCAGCCCTCGCATTCACGCAGATATGGCGAAACCGCTACGCTTCCTACCTTTGTAGATTCTGAGAAAGTGAGTGTTGTCATATCCATGTACATTAATTGCTTAATAGAGTGTTAGGGGAGCCGTAGTGAAGGTTTGGCGGTCAGCGTGCAGACTTACACGGACACCAAAATCGACCATCCTTCGCGATCGACTTATACACTTCCAGGAGCGACAGCTTACTAGTTTTCTTGACGTGTGGTTCAGCCCATCATGCGACATGAACCACTTTGAGGTCATTCTATTGTCCTAGGACATTGAAGATCATGATATACACACGTGTATTAGTGGAAAAGTGCACTTCTCGACCAAAGGTTCTAGGAGAACATGCACAATATTTAACGGATATTGCGTTGACCGTATATTATCTTCATCCCGCATGGACATCCACTCCTTATGCTCATGTTGGTGCCTTGCTGGCCAACTATACGACTGTTTACAGCTCATTTTCTATTGCAATGTGATTCCTGTGTACGATACACTGTATGTAACAGCGATGTATTTAATTAGAAAACCAAGTCCTTTACACATGTGCCTCAGAACCTCGTCCTGGCCTCCTAGAATACTGACCTTTTCCGTTGTTCCTGCATGATAGAGCAACTACTGAATGTGCCCAAAAATATAGCCAAGCCGCAGTTATCCCGCAACAAGTCGAGAGTAGACTAGTCTACGTCACTACTGGCTATGTCAGCCCAGCATTCTCAAAGTATCACATCAAAGGTCAGCAGATTGCAATGAACTCGTGCATGTGGTGCCTTCTTGCTCCGAAAGACCAAGTGGAGGAGCCTAAAAAAGTATGCACTGCCGGATTGATCTCCGATTCCGGTACATCGTCTATGAGCGTGCAACATGAGCAGAACATCGAGGGGCGTTAGCCAGGAGGCAATGGGAGTTCTTCGGCATCTGGAAATCAAAGACGGCAACCTCACTTCAGATGTCATTCCTAATCCCTCGTTTGTCTGATACCGCGACCGCCAACTATTACCTCCCAAGATGTCGTTACCAACGTTCCCTTCAGGTGTCCGGCTATTCGCCAGCTTTCTCCTCCTTTCAAACATCCCTCGTCAAGGACTTGCTCTGACATTCACTCACGAGTTTGCGCATAATGATTTGAGCCGGGGCTGCGCATTTGAGTTTATAGGGAGAAAGTATGATCTATGCCCGCTCGTAGAGATTACGGGAGTAAAAGATGGACACGGGCTACTTGTGGATGCGGGAATTGTGCCTGGACAGAGTCCTATCTCTAGGAGGGTCTATGAAGTGGTCTTAAATGGAATGCGGAGGTCACCTATCGAAGTAGGGGAATCATCGAATTTGGTGAGCGTTTTCGGGCAGCAAGTGCGAAGGCTGTGCCACTTCCTCCTCGCATAATGATCAGTCCTCTCACACATCTTATCTTCATCACCATCTCGTAGTGTCCAGAAGGCACCTGGATATGCATGACAGGTGAGAGTTAAGCACACTCCACTTCCTTGATTTTGTGTTATCTAGTACTCCTGCTGAACGACTTCCCTACGAATCCTAGATGTAGTACCTGAACCAATCTCGTCGGACGGTGATTATGAGCTCGACTACGACTCTTGGGATGACCGAGAATCTTCAGATACAAAGACCAGAGTTACAGCCATCGCAGGAAAACTGCCCAAGGCGTCCGTATTAGTCGATGGTGGTATAAATGCCGCGGTGTCACTTCACCTCGACAGTCTGGATAACATAGAGTGTAGGTTTCGGCTCTCCTTCAAGGTCTAGTGTCATGCTGATCGCCGTGTATTTCCCTCGCGACTACCACAGCGCCTTTGCACTTGTTCCTAATCGGCGGCTACGGGGAAGGCGGTCGAAGGCGGTACGCGAACATTGACCTCCGGTGTAACTTGGATACAGACCGGACAATGAACGAAGAAACACTGCGGTATGTCAACCAACAACGGGGGGTGCATGGTTTCGTCTGGGTCACGCGCCACGCATGTCCCACTGTTCCCAAGGGGAGCAACCTTTATATACCAACAGAATATACCGCAGCAGAAGGCGAGCAGAAGGATGGACAAGATACTGGAGGCGAAGACACGAAAGGCGACGGCGATGAGCTGCTGGATCCTTCCATAGGCCGATCCGGTATTTCCAGGACATGGATTGCGGTGATTCTTCTTCTCAGCGGGTAAGCCTTACGCCCTGAAGTAGCCATTTTTGGGTATTGACAGTCGCATTATCGTTGCCCAGCACGGTCTTGATCTGCAGCTATATCCTCTTCTCTTCCCCAAAAGCTCGACACTTTACGCTGGAGCATCTACACACACTCTTATACACGCTCATGCCACTCCTGTCGCGCGCCGGGGGCACATTGAAGCCTTTGCAAAAACCTTTCAACTCTCTTTCAGCGAAGTCCGTGTTTCGTTTCAGGGAGCATGAGAGCAGTCTCGTGCGTTGGGCGCAGGAGGACATGACGCTGGAGGATGTGGACGTCATGGTGAATGGAAACGGCGCGTATGACGACGATAGATGGGATGTCGAGGGGTTGGATGAGTATATCCCGCTGAAGATGAGCCCCCGATGGAAGAGCGGCAAAGGACGAGTGACAAATTATGGCACTACGGCACCAGAGGTTGAAGATGTCGAAAGCCCGAATGGCAAAACTGCTGGCTTCCATATCAAAAGACTCTTTGGAAAGTGGTACTCGTAGAGGAATGGACTCGATTGGATGGCGGAATAGTTAACGAAGACACTGGGTGGTGTTTGCTTTGTAGATTGCCTTTCGTTCTTTAGTTCCCGCTTGTTGTAGACGATATGCCGTTCCTTGTAAGACGTAAATGGACGATTGTACCATATGCACTCCAGTTGTTGTAGAACGTGTAACTTGAATTACTGTATAATGTTCCAGGATAGGTTGATAAACGAACCATGATCTTCATGTCCTTGAGGAGTGTCCAACTGTCGACAGGTATTGGCCGGAATGAAGAGAGCAGGACCGAATCTGTGGCTATAAATGACTCCAAACCCAGAATGAATGTTTTGGTTTCTGTCAAAATGACTATCAGCATGAGGCATTTGGCGGGGAACAGCTGCTCAAGTGATTGAACTCGACGTTTCTCCATAAGCGAAACGTGCGCAATAGGACGGATGTTTAGGTAGATAGGGGCTGGCCTAGATCCCATTTCATTTCCATTCCACAGGTGGCTTCCATAAAACAATAGATGTATACCTCATTGTTCGATCGACAATCTTCGTGTCTGCCGTATAGGATGTCTGAGAACGGTTTTATTAATGTATGATCATGATCCAGAGATGCATGGGGCGGAAGGATTGACAACGGCACGAATATGAACCCATGGAGGTGTGATTATCGTGTTGAGAAAACGATGGAACTTACTGAAGGAGATCCTAAATATGTCTTCTGAAGATTTCAAAACGAAGATGCAAGGAGCTAGAGTTCGCTCCATGTCGGGCGCATGCATACGGGATGCAGATAGAGTGCCGCCCAGGTGCCGTGTTGTTGTAGGCAGGAAGATATGGATGTGGTAGGATGAGACAGGAAGGCTTTCTGCGACCATCACATTCCTCTCTACTACAACCATCCTCATGACCGTTTCAGAAACTTTCGACCAACTCGTAAGTACATTGTCCTTGCTAAAATTGGCCCTCACGAATAGCAGTCGAGGTTAAGCCGCCGTCAGAACAGTTGGGACTGTCATAATAAAGTGATTATATCGGCACTAGGGACAAGGCACTCGTCGACCGTCGAAAGGTCGGTCGGGTCACGGCCAGGAAGTGTGACACTGCTATCATTGAGGGATTTGTAGGTTTTCTACAGGATGACGCGTCAATACATGCCATTTTTAAAAGACAGGGCGCGAGCTTCACGTAACCATCCTGATGCGCGCATAGAAACGAAGGATGCGCACCGTTGGGGATGAACTGAGTTAGAACGAGATGTGAATAGTAATACATCTCACGTTCTTCCCAGAGGTTGCTGACGGACATTCCTGTTCAACTGGATGATGCCGGCTGCGTTCCTCGTTTGTAGTGGGGTTGCAGACTAAGGAGGCTATAAGCTCGCTGCACTATGAATCGACGCGTCAGCAGGTAAAATGCACGTAGAGCAGTTACCTTACAAGCATACCGTGGCAAAATAGAGAAATTGGACAGAGAGACCCAAGAGTGTATTACTATTTGCTTGAGAGGCTCCGAGAAGATGGTGATCTGGTGTTTTGCTGTTTGCCACCATTGAGATCAGTTTGAAGGGAGTCCTTATAGTGCGCAAATTTGTGCGCACATCTCGAGGGATCAGGGCTTTCCAGAATCTATGAAAGCTCTTCAAACATCAGAAACCCGAGGAGTAACTTGCAGCAATGTGCTGCATTTGTACTCACTGATAATGGGTAGATTAATTTTATCACCCGGGATGAGATCAAAAGACTCAGTAGCGAAAGATATGTTATCGAAAGAGATTACGGGCTCAATAGTACTAAAGCAGGAAGCATTGGATGTTGACCATGGTCCATAGCAGCGTTGTGGTTTGAACTTTGGTTCAAGTGTTGTTGACGGGGATGGCACCCTCAGCGATACTTATGTAAGCAAATGTGCGCCCCGGACTGCCGGCTCTCTTTTACCAACCGCTTTACAATGAACTGTGGATGTGTCACGTCGGACGCGGCGGCTCCCTTTTCAATTCCAAACATCATTGCATTATGATTCAAGCAGCTGCCTCTACCGCTGTATTCCTAACAGCATCTCATATCTTCTATCCATCTTTCTGGGAAATGTGCTAGACTCCAAGTTATTGGGAGATGCTACTCAACACATGGTTCATTTCTAAAATCGTTCGAAAATTTGGCTATCACTGGCGTTTCAATCTTCACCTTCAAGGCTCGGATTGCTTATTTCTTGCCCATGCTGCCCATTTTCTCTCCAAACTCTTCCGCTACTAGAACTGGAGCGAATTCGCCAGGATATCACTTGACTGCGTGCATTTCTGTATGCTGTTCTGAGTCCCCAATTTGAACCGTGCAAAGCTACATCTGGACGCATCCGAAATATCAATAAGCATAGTCACAGGAAGGCTCTTAAAAATTTTCCCGAGACTCATATGCTCCCCACTTCGAATGCTTCCTCGACGATTCTACGAACCTTGCCATTGACAAGATACTTGGACCAGAAATAGTACCTGGGGTCAGTTGACCTCAACATACTCTCGTTACGGTACTCTTATAGATCAATCGGAAGATCCTCCTCTTCGTGGTGTTTTGCTCATTCAATCTTTCGCAAACTTGCCGTTATGCATTCTAATGTGGCTTCCTTCCCGGTCCGATATTTTCCGCTGTGCTTCTGCTGAGGAATTCTTCCCCCTCTCCTTTCCGCACGCTGCTTCCTTCTGTCACTTAATACTAGACGGTGAAGCTATCTGTTATTCTCTATTCTGAGACTTTCCTCCAATCATTCAACAATGGCAGGGGGACCTGCTCTTTCAAGCAATGTCGAAATCAGTTATGGGCATCTCCTCGATCCCACACCATGGTACCAAAATCGACGTGAGCTGCTTCCACTTCTAGTTTTTATGATGCTGAGCATAGTGTATAGGGCTTATTTTACTTAATTTTTGGATCGTGATATTGTCATTATCAACGCTCACTTATTGATCCATCTATGAAACTGATGTCATGACTCAGACTTATCACATCCTCGACGAGCGGATATGACGGTCCGTAGCAGCTATTTCACATTGCTCTCATCTATAAATCACATTCGTCGACGCAGGAAGCATGATGAGTAAGTGCAGGATGTCTAATGTCTACATTTAAACTGTCAAGTCATATTCGATTTAACTATTCCGAAGACGGTCTACAATCACTGAGCCAGTGGCAAGATGCCTTCAACCACCCTGCTGGCGGTTCGGTTCGGTACTCTTTCGCATGATGTATCCTTGCCTCTCATTTACACTCTTTACAGCTTGGATTATTAAATGCCATACAGGTAAAATTGCCTATGTTGTATCTTCCCGCACATGACGAATTCCATCATGCCCAGAACATCGGTTCTCTCTGTGCTCTTCCTTTTGCACCCTATATGTCCGATGGCTTGGGTCGGCGGTCAACGATCATATGGGGTGCCTCCCTTATGATTGCTGGGACCATCATACAGGCAGCGTCTCAGAGCGTGCATATGTTTATCGGGGCAAGGTTTGTCTTAGTTATTGTCCCATTTCATTGCAGTACGAAAGAATAATTATAATGAAGATGGTTAATCGGTTTCGGCTTAACCTTCGCGGCCACTGGGGCTCCGATGTTGATCTCGGAATTGGCATATCCCAGTGAGTACAGCTAAAATGCCTGGCTGCCGGCCCACTAAACTTATATAAATCTTTTAGGTCACAGAGGACAAATTACATCCCTATACAACAGCCTCTGGTACGCTTCTTTCATACTATATTATCTTCAAGCTTAATTTACATTAATGCAGGATCTTTGGAAGCATTATGTACGCCATCTACTTACTGTTTTCCCTTTTTCTTCATAATAACGATGTCTCGCTGATTATTAGTGCCGCTTGGACGGTGTGTGTCGCTTTCACACATCTCATTTCTTAATAATTTAGATTTTTAGACGTTCGGAACATTCCACATCCCTACAAGTTGGTCATGGAGGATCCCATCTGCCATACAGGGGTTTCCGTCTATAATCCAGGTCGTCTTGATGTGGTACGTGCCGGAGTCTCCTCGTTGGCTCATGAGCAAAGGAAGGTTTGTTGTAAATTCGACGTTTCTACCGACACTATGTTTTGAATCGTATTTTTAAGAGATAAGCAGGCGCTGCATACGTTGGCATATTATCATGCGAGAGGAAACGAGTAAGCTACAGCTCCTTCCCCCTTCTTCAATTTCTTCACCCTTATCTTATCACGCAGAAAAGATCCTCTAGTCGAATACGAGTTCCGCGAAATCAAAGCAGCCATAGAATTGGATAGAGAAGTCAAGACTAACGTTGGGTGGCTAAGTCTGTTCAAAACGCCGGGCAACAGAAGACGCATGCGCATCATTGTTGCGATTGCATTTTTCTCGCAATGGTCTGGAAACGGATTGGCGTAAGTGTATGGATTTCTTTCCTTGGATAAGCACTTAATTATTTGGACTTGATAGGTCCTACTGTAAGTGATGGTTATGATACCTTTATGAGCTCTAGTAATCGTCATGGCAGATCTCAATAAGGTATTAGATGCTATAGGAAGTAAGTCGCTTTCCATATTCGATATCTTGTTTATTTTATCCAACTAATCGTGTTCTCAGTTACTGATCCAACAATTCAACTTTTGATTGTAAGTTCACTGCAGCTATTGGGAAGGGTATCCAACCTCTGAGACCTGAGGCTTTTACGTTGACTCTTTTTCTCTGTATAGAACGGCGTCCTTCAAATCTACAACTTTACCATCTGTGTTATTGCCTCGATGCTTTGCGACAAAGTCGGAAGAAGGATTTTATTTATCGTTTCCACCGCTGGCACGTATTCTTTCTCCTGTGAAGTACTACTGTAATACTCAAAAAAATGTCATAAGGGATGTTGGTCTGCTGGACTCTGGAAACAGTGTGTTTTGCGCTGTATTCGAAAACAGGGAATGTGGCTGCAGCGCACACGTTTATCGCTATGATTTGTGAGCTTCTCAACGCAAGACTATATTACTGCTGGAATAATGGATTTTTGCCTTGCAGTTCTATTTTCTACGTTTTGTAAGTTTTGTAATTTCACGTGCAGTCACTATCCGACATCTTAACTTTTCTATTCCAGATGCTGTATAGTGACTTCGTTTCATAACTCGGATGAGAGATATTAATTATCTCTGCAGCTTGCTTACTCCCCATTAATCGTTACGTAAGTGTTTGCCATTTACATTTGAGCGTATGGTTTTAGGACTTATTACTTTATAGATACGCGGTCGAAATTCTTCCGTACAGTCTCCGCTCTAAGGGGTTCACACTTTTCAACTTCACTATATTTTTGTCTCTTCTATTCAATCAGTCAGTAATATTTAACTGGCGAATTTGTGGGAAGATCTCTGATGTGTTTTATTTCCTGACCGAACAGATATGTAAATCCAATTGCGCTACAAGCGTAAGCTGAGTCGCTATGCCTCCAGTTGGAACGTTCTGACCAATTTCCTCAGGCTGGGATGGAAGTACTATGCACGTCTCTATTATTAATCCATAAGGGTGGCTAATAAATTTTCATCGCAATGCACAGACAGTTTACATTGCCTGGTTAACTTTCGAACTGGTGTTCATCTGCATTTACCTCGTCGAAACCAAAAATGTCAGTTTAATTTCCAACTCGCCTTTACAGAGACAGACGACTGACTAATTTCGCAGCGGACATTGGAGGAGACTGCGGCGTTAGTATTTCCTTACTATGGCATGTCAACTCGTCGCTTACTAAAATACTCCCCAAATTACACGCAGTTTATTCGACGGGGATGACACAGTCGCCATGATTACGAACCAGGCAACTGTAACGGAGAAGACAGATGGCATTCCGATTGAAGTCAGAGTGGTTGATGCTGGAGAGAAAGGCTCTCAATTAGGCGGTGAGGAATACAAAGGATAAGTAAATCACGCAGATGCAGATATCGGAAGTGCGATTGAAAATATTTGTCGTAGTAGTACATATTCTCAATGTTTTATGTGTGGGCGCTTCGCTTCAGGTGATCTCCCAATGTAGTAATTTCCGTAATTGGCAGGTTTGATCATTGAGTCCGATTGACTTGACATGCGCCCACCACGTTTCTTCATTGCCTCGTTTCTGAATCTGCACCAGTCCTCGACCACCGCTCTCTTTTCATTTGCATATTTCGTCCTTCTTTCTCATAGTTATACTAAAGTATATCCTGTACAGCAAGGCTAATACCCTACAATCAACACATGAGCGACCCCTCCACCTCCAACTCGGAATCCACCCCCCGCACTCCGCCTGCCGTCAGTCCGTTCTCGACCACTACATCTACTCTTTCAGAGCCCACATCCGATGAGTTACCCGATCTTGGCGCCTTCACGACTGTTCTACGTGAATGGAGTCATCTTAGAGCCCACCCGCGCCTTCCAGCATTTCCGCAGTCGAGCTCATCGTCCTCAAGGACATATGGGCATGGCACCGAAGCCGAGAGTACCTTTGGGCACCGCACCGGCAGCACAACGACCTCCACATGGCAACCAAACAGCGTGCTGGTAGGCAGGAGCGATGTGAGCATCTCTACCCGCCGCCCATCGAATTCAACAACCGATTTTGACTTTGATCGGGAAACGGTCGCCGGGACGATGAGTGCCTCGGGGACTGTATTGGATGCTGAAGGCTCGACGGTATGGAATCAGCCACGGATAGCGAATTACCTGGAGCTGGAGAGCGGTACACCCACTTCGGAGAGGGTTAATCCTCTTAGTGACGATGAGGAAGACGAAGAGGATGGGCAGGTCTTGCAGTTCACATCTCCACCTCCGTCGCCGGCTCTATCTGAAGGTGCTCGGACTATAGAGATCGCTTCTGAGCCTGATGGCGGCGACACTCGCGTGGATTCTGTCTCATTTGATGAAAGTGGGGAAATGGCGCATGAGGTGCCTCTGGCTTCGACTGAGGATCCTCTGAACTCGATCAACGGTTCTTCTACAAGTCAGGAGGAGGAAGAAGACGATTTAGTGACGCCTCGAGAGGTCTCCGTCGTCTCGAGAGCTTCTCGCCACTCGTCCTCGACGACATCGAGAAATGCACCAGCTTCATTCATTACCTCGCCGTCACTGCTATCATATCAGAATCCGACTACCGTCTTATCGTCCCTTTCCCGGCCCTCGAATCCTTCCTTCCCGTCTTCATCCCGCCCATCCGCATCCTCCCTTTCGCACCACTCCAGCTCGTCAGGCTCCGACCCACACACCTCCTCCTCCACCTCCCGCGTCCCCCAAACCTCATCGTCCTTCTCCCTCCTCTCCTACCGTCTACCAGAATCCGAGCCTTCTCCTACTCTAGAGATGCGTCCCGGCGCTGAAGGGGTTACGCCTGATTCCCATGTGTCTACCATCAGCTCTTCTCTCGCATCACATCTGAACGAGAGGGGCCTGCGCCCGCGGTTGGATGATAGGTCTCCCGCTGCCGACTCCTCCTCCATACCATCTTTCGACCTGCGCCCGGATCCCGTACCAGATATATCGCCCATACCACCTACCGACCCTTCCCCTGCGCCGTCGTCTTCGCGCCTTACAACAATATCTAATGTACTATCGACCTCTGTTTCAGATCCCACTTCTACTTCTCTAGATCCGTGCTCCAATTTTGTTCCCAACACGACCGATATACACTCTACTACTACTTCCCTTTCTACCTCTTCAGCGCACTTTCACTCCACCTCATCAGGAGACGACGCGCGCCCTCTGTCACTCTCTACGACTCCATCTATTCTGCCAAATCCCCATTCCCCTGGCTATCTCTCTTCTGCAACACTAAGGCTCCCGCATACGAGCCAGGATTCGTTTGCTTATGTTAATACTGTACCACTACATGATCACGATTTTTCGGGATTTATACCCGTTCACGACCCACCTTCCGCCTCTACGTCAACCTCCCTTCCCAGCGGCTTGTCATCCTCCCTTGCTGACAACCCCCCAGCTCCCCACCCGAGTGCCTCCTCCGCCCTTTTTGCTAGCGGAATTTCAGCTGCCTTGGCGTATGCTAATTTTCCTGCCCTCGATCTGTACAGTGACTATCCCGCTGCACTCGACCTGGAGGGCCACCCCGAGTCCACAGCATTCCTCCATTTCCTTGCGCCGGCGACCGATGAGGCAGCGCAACAGCCCTCACTGGGCTATTTAGACGAAGCGCTCAGCTTTATCGCCGCTGAACGAACCAAGTGGATGGAGCAACGTGAGACAGGCGGAGGACAGCAAGACAGCGCGTGGAAGCATGTTATCGGTGAGCTACCTTTTATCTTTCTAATTTTTTGGATATGTTTTTATTCTTCGTGTTTGCCTTCGTGAATTTTTGGAATTTTTTTTTTTGTTTTCCTTTTTCCTACATCCAAAAGCCAATCCGCCAACTAATATCAGTCGAATAACTTCGTTCTCCCCCTCTCGTAGAACCCCGGCGTAAGAGGCGCAGGAAGCGGCCTCCGAAGAGCGCCCCGTCGACGATAGGCACTGTCACACCCATTGGGGACGCACACGCTGCGACCGCGGCTGATGATGAAGATGACAACGATGACGATGAAGGTAACCCGACGGCCGATGGTGAAGGCGAAGGCGAAGTTACCATTGGCTCGGGCTCGTCGCCCTCTAAATCGAAGCGCAAGAAGGAGAAGAAGAAGGCCAAGGCGCGCCTCGCGGCTGTGGAGGGGTTTAAGCTTGTATCGATATTGAAACGCCCGGAGGGTGGATTAGACGGTGCGAAGACCCCCACTGCCGCGAGCAATGTGAAACCGAAGATTGGGACGGGGTATTCCTCCGTGTCATCATCCTCGGAGCACGTGGATCTGGATGGTGACATCGACAATGAGGAGGATGAGGACGAGGAGGAAGGTTATTCGTTGTCCTCTTCGAGTGGTCCACGGGCGAAGAAGGCATATATCCATGGTTCTTTGGCAAGTGGGGGCGTCTATAAGAGTACACCGCCCACTCCTGGGATGAGGACTCCAAGCATGAGGATCCCTGGTGAAAATGGTGTCGAAGAGGAAGAGGAGAGGGAAGAGGAGGGCAAGGGCCAGGAGGCTAAGGATAACGTGTTAGAGAAAATAGAGGGGAAGAAGAAGAAGAAGAAGACGCGCACGAAGCGCAAGGCGCTGGTGCACTCCAAATCAGTACCGCAATTACGGGTTGACACATCGTTGCCCGCCCCTGCGATCGTCACTATCGCTGTTGCAACCGCGACCGTAGCAGGGAAGAAGGGGAAAGGAAAGGAGAAGAAGTTTCTCGCGGACGCAGTTGGGGAACCTATGACGGACAAGCGGGAGCGGCTACAGACACTGGCGCGCAAGCTGCAGGACTTGTTCCCCGAGGAGAGAAAGGAACTGGGAGCAGTTATTGCACATCTGGAGACTCAGAGTGCAAGCATTAAACCGAGGAAGAAGTTGGGGGGGTTGGATGAAGATAGACGATTCGGTGGGAGAGCAGGCAGGAGAGGAAGAAAGACGTTCACGAATGATGACGATGATAATGACGAGGAGGACGAAGCGGAAGAGGAAGAGGAAGAAGAAGAGGAGTATGATCCTCGTGGTCGTCCGCCCAAGAAGGGTGACACTTTGATCCATGTTTTTATTGACCAGTGCGTTCTTCTCGACCACTGAATTCTCCCTCACGCTGACGTTATGTTTCCAGCTCCAATATTCTCATTGGTCTTCTTTCTCACTTGAAGCGTTTCCCACCTCCGCGCCAGAAGCAATCTCGGCGACCACTTCCCCCTATCCCTGCTTCTGCATCGTCAGCTAGTACAACTACTCCCGTATCAGCATTTGATGCTGTCCATCCAAGCTCTGCAAGACCGCTGCCTATTCCGGGTACAAGCGGCAAGAAGTTGGAGGGCTCCCATCCGATCCCACTGCCGTCTTTTGCTACGGCTAACAAAGGTACCTCGCGCTCCCTTCCTTCAGGGTCGGTGTTGAGCGCATATATGGGTGCCCGGGAAAGAGAAAAGAAGGAGATGAACTCAGATGGTGAGGAGAGTAAGAAGTCAAAGACTTTAAGCCATGAAGTGGTCAAAGCTGGGAGAGGAGGGGGAGCGAAGCGGACTCCGCGCCACTTGTGGCATGCCGCTCTGGCTTTAATCCTGGAAAGGGGTCGGCCAGTGACTAGGAGGGTCATTGTTACCTCCAGTCCACTTTATCAGCCCATGGATGGCATTGAAAGGCTAGGATACGAGGTACGGGTTTACCTGCGGGTACCTGATTTAGGTATGTATATCTTCACTTGCCGTAACGTTGAGGACCTCGGATAACTGACCTTCGATACTTACCCAGGTGGCGGTATGGATCGCGAACGGCATCGCGAAAATGACCGAGACCGAGACAGCAGGCCTGGGTCGATCAGAGCCCATAGTGGTGGGAAGGGACCTCAACTGAGCCCCGTAAAGAATATCTCCTTCAACGCATGGTCGGGGAAGGGAAAGCAACTCGGGCACGTCCGGCGCGTGTCTGAGAGTGATAGTGGCAGCGGGGCTGGTGGCGGCAAGTCTGCTCCCGCGACTGCCACTATTACTACAAACGCGGACCTTCATCCGTATTACATGGCGACGCACCTCAACAACCATATCAACGCCGGGAATAGCGGAACGCTCAATACTGGGGCTGGTAGTGCAGGGGCCCTTGCCAGGATCAAGTACCGAGAACAAGGTGTCGATGAGCTGCTGCAGCTGAAGTTACACCAGGCGCTGGCGGCGACAGATGACGTTCCAGAAGGGTCGACCATTGTTCTCGCAACTGGTGATGGGAATGTAGGCCAGTTTAACGAAGATGGATTTTTGGGTCCTGTGAGGACTGCATTGCGGAGGGGATGGAGGGTGGAACTGTACGCCTGGGAGGACGGTTTGAGTGAGTACTGTTGTTGTTGTGTATGCCTAATATGATATTGACGATAGACGTCAGGTCGCTCCTGGAGGCGTGAATTTGGAGAGGGGAGCGAATGGGGCCGGAAGGGCATGTTCCGGATCATTGGAATGGAGCAGTTCGCCAGTGCACTCGTAGAGGCTGCTGGGTGGTGATAGCTGAAGGAACTCTTTTACCCTTGCAATTATTATGCTCGGCATCTGTCATATTTTCAGACACATCGGGCCGCTCGGAATTCTCCTTCCACGCTATGTACCTCTAGTGCTGCTGTGATGGCTTTCCATGCTGGTAGGCCCGTCGTGTTAATTTTTCGATCTTAAAGAAAGTACTGTAATTACATAAAATAAATGAATGTAATTGTATGAATGTCATTTTATGCAACTGAGGAAGATTTGATAAATAGTAGCACTCTAGTGTATACTCTGTACACGCTTACCTTTATATTTATATTTATGTATAGAACATGGATAAATGAAGTTTTCATCAGCATTAATGGGGTAGTGGTAACCTGGGTCGTTGCCATCGAGCATAGCTCGACCCGCCGGGGGTTCGATTCCCTCTTAATGCACTGATGATTGATATATTTTCCATTAGAATTTATGCACTCCGGTAATTCAATTTTTGTACTGAGTTCAATGGGAATAAGGTATGTCAATCCTGCATTGATAGCTCATTCTTCAATCTATGTCAAAGAGTTGGAAGCATGGAATTCAATATAAAGAATATTTTCCTATTTTTTATGACTCTAAACACTTTAAATAGCACAAATATCTATTTTAAAAGCTCACCTACTACAGATATTCATTGACCAGTTGGTCTGAGTTGAATCTGAGCCTTATTGTCAGTGTGTCAGCATTTGTCATAATTGTAGCCCTGTGATGTAATGTGATGCTGCCACAGCTATATCAGGGGTTGTTCACCCCCAATACTAGCCTTGCAAGTTTGCTACATAATTTATGAACAAGGATATCATTTTAAGCAAAAATTGTAACTCATTAATAACACAGAGCAGAGAATACACACATGTGCCATGTGGGAGAGGAGTCAATATCATAGAAAATATGTTTGACCAATATAATAGCAGACAAAGCAAGAAGTTGAGTCATAGAACTAGGACAAAAATGCATGGAAATTGAGAGAATGGATTATACAGGGCATTAGACTTGTTTATTACTGAAAATTGGTGAGGTGAGAGCAAGTGAAGAGCTGCCAGTAGTGTCATATCCCATTCCAGCTGTCACTCATCACCATCCTGTCACACCCCAATTCACCACAAATTCCAAGTCCTCATGG